>JANHGB010014211.1:4227-29227 GCA_026283785.1 Coracopsis vasa | reverse complement strand
GAAAACATGAACCTTTAGTGACTGACTTACCCAATTCATGCAACATGTAGTAGCACACTCTTTCATATTTCTTCAGTACGATTAGTAATACTATGGTTTTGTCTAGAATTTGTGGCATGAAAGGGGAAAGGTATTTAATATAACAAATTCAATCTGGAAATTTGAAAATGTCATCATTTTTTTAAATCAAAATAATCATAGGATGGTTGAGGTTGGAAGGAACCTCTGGAGGGCATCTGGCCCAACCCAAGGCTCAAGCAGCGCCACTGTGAGCTAGTTGCCCAGGACTGTGTCTAGGTGGCATTTGAGTATCTTCAAGGAGGGAGACTCCACAGCCTGTCTGGGCAACCTGTGACTGTGCTCGGTTGCCCTCACAGTAAAACTGTGTTTCCTGATGTTCAGAGGGAACCTCTTGCATTTCAAACATTGTTGTGTCACTGGGCACTACTGTAAAGGCTCCATCTTCTTTGCACCCTCCCACCAGGTATTTGTATACATTGACCAGACACACCCCCTCACCTTCTCTTCTCTAAGCTACGCAGCCCCATCTTCCTCGGTCTTTAGTGATATGGGAGATGTGCTCATATTTTTTATAGACTGTATTGTGTTGTTTGGCTTGTACTGCATGAAGATGTGAGTTTTAATGCACACATGCTGTTCATGACATTTGATCAGTGAGGATGGAAGACCCCATGCTTACGAAGGAAAACTTCTGTCTCCTAGACTTTGTGTGATTGTGTTTCACTGTTGACGGTACTTATTGGTGCATAAGAATCAAATGGAGAGTAAGTTGTCAGATACTATTCTTCCATTTAAACATCCTAAATCTGAAGTTCATTTGCAAAGGCAGAAATAAGGATATGCAATGGGATTCAGTGTGATTGTTCTGGTAGGTGTGTGCTGTAACCTTTGCTATCTCAAACATTTGTCTGATTTCTCATCAGTACATCTGAGGACAGAGGCCTGGTACTGTGCTGCTGGTAACCCAAATTATTAAAGATTTAACCATTTCTCCATCTCTTTGTAGTACAGCAAAAATATGTGATAATTTCTGTATTCTGGGAATGGCAGAGCTAAACTCAATTGAAAGCTTTGGTTGAGCTATGCTCACTCTTTCCTTAATATGGCACTCAGGCAAAGGGGGAACATGAGGGGGAAAAATTGGCCTTTTCTCCCTCACCTGAACCTTTCAGGTTCCTTCTGCTTGCCTTACAGTGTTTGCATTGTGTTTGCTTGTTTCAAGTTTGAAAGTAGCCAAGTTTGAATCTGTAGCTATCCTTGTATCGCACAGGCCATTTAAATGTTTTATGTTGCTAATGTTCATACACATTTGGACAAAATAAGTACATTTATATGATTTTAGTTTTAAAATTACTGAAGTGGTGTCCTTATTTCTTGCTGCTGGTGAAGTTTGATATTGTTGTCCTCACTTGAGCAAATCTCCCAGTGAGATCAACACCAGTTTTGCCTGAGGAAAAGGTTAAAGCTTTGGCTTATAATGGCCAGAAGGGAGTTGTGCTTCACTCAGCTTCTTTCGGTAACTGTATCAGTTTGAAATCTCCAGCATTAGAGATCTTCTGAGCACTCCAGTTTCAGAAAGGATGCTCTATATAACCTGTCTAGGAATGTCTTATATTTTGTTACTTGTGTGGAAAATACATGCATGAAAACATTAAAAGCAAGCTGTTCCACTGGAATAAGCAAAATCCTAAATTTTACATAGTTCTACATTTTTGCACTGAGGGATTTTTATTTATTGTTATTCTGGTTAAAGTGGTACTTAATCCATCAGTAAGAATTCTGTGATAAAATTCAGGCTGTGCCTTGGATGACCTCTCAGAAACTGTATATCTTATTGCTAGGAATCTTTTGAGACTTGGGATTTGATTTTTCTCCTACACATATACGGGATGTCTTTGGCAAAGGTCACACAAGTTTTAACCCACAATATTAAGTCACAAATGAAATGGGTTTAAGTGGTCTTGCCCTACTCCCTTGTGAGTGCTTGCTCACATCTCAAAACCACCGTATAATTTGTCACAATTCAACATGATTATCTGTCTTTGCTCAAGAGAACTATAATAGCTAAAGAGTAAGTTATATTGCAGGTAAGGATATAGGATTACTGGTAGAGCTGATTGAAAGAGCTTTCAAAACTCTGGTCTAAGCCTATGTGACCCTAGCTGGTGCTTACTTTCTTTTATTTCTTCCCTTTTGGTTCTGTTGTCCTTTGGGCTTTTGGGGTTTGTTTTTATATTATTCTTTTCGGGTGTGCTTTTTTGTTGTGCTAAAAAATATCCTAGATTGCACCAAAAATGCCAACACAAAATAGGATAGCAAACAAAGGTTCAGCTGACAGGGCATAAATAGACCCAGCAATCTTTGATTCAGCTGTCCTCCCTGCTCAGAAAAGTTTTTTCAGCTTGTAGACAGTGAAGCATGTAAATGTTATTTTCTAAATACTGCATGTCCAAATGCTCTAGACGGGATCATGGAATAGAACATAGTTTGAAAAGCCACCCTCCCACACACTCCCCCCGCCCGCCCCATCTGGGTTTTTGAGAAACAGGGCATGTTCCAGTTGCCAATCAAGCTGTTATGTAAAGTCTCTCTAAAGTTCAGTGCACTTTTTAAAATATTTCGGGGTTTGGTACATTTTAAAGAACTGCTCCTTAGCATAATGAGCCGTGCATATCTTCTTCATGTTCATTAGCTGCATGCTAATGGCTGTGTTTGAAATTCCTTCTTATCTTGTTTCCTGATTGATGGGAACTTGAACCAACCTCTGGACTTCCAGACCTTGCTCAGTTACTGTCGTTCTCCTTGCCAGAATAAATCACTTCATGTGAAAAATATTATGCACTATTTTGCTGCCTTGTTCAGTACTTTATTATGTATTATCTACCGACAGCTATCTTGTTTTCTGTGGGTATCTGATGAGGTCCTATATTGTATGACAGCCTCTATTATTTATCAGACTGCCAGGATTTTTTACCTTCTGCTGTTGCAGCATAGGACAAAAGAATTGCAAGCCACTCTTTTTATTTTTCTCTGCTTTTCTTCTTCAATGTAGCAGCTTGGGTTAAAAGACAAACAAACAAATCTCTATGGACTTCAAAGAGATCAAATTAAAAAAAAGCAAATAATTTCTTAAAGCTAGGCTGTTTTGCAGTATTTCTCTCCTGTTTTTCTTTTCTTTCCTTTTTTTTTTCTTTTAATTCTGAAAAGAAATAGCAGGCTGTAGGCACTGCCTGTGGCTTGCTAGCCTTGCTTCTTGTGTGGTCTGTGCAGACTTTATGATTTATTCAGCTAATGGGAAAGGAGCATGACCCCCAGTGGCCACAGAAAGAGAGCTGCATGTGGGTTTAATGCTTTCACCACAAAAATGTCTGCTATGACTAAGCTGTGTGGCTGAAGTCACTGTCTGAATGGTGCTAAAAAGGAACTTAGGCATTAAGTGTGCACTATTTACTATAGATTGGCTCTTGGGATTAGGCCAAGGGTTTCTTACTCAGTTTCAAAGAATAGCATGGAAGCTGCTAGGAAAATTAGAGCTGTGCAATTTATTTTTACCAATTTCCCCAGTGAGTGACCCAGTGAAGGATTTGCCTCATAACACTTTTTTTCATCAGTTACCAAAGAGCAATTCAAAATGTACTGGTTTGTTCGTGAGTTTTATGGGGCTTATTGTTTACATTTTCCCATCTTCTACTTTTCTTCATGTTAACATGACTTTCTAATACTGTTTTTCTTTATATATTGCTTAGAACTATAAAGGAAAACAGATTTGAACAGCATTTAAGCATCGTTGCTTGAGACTAGTTACACTACTGCCTCTGATTTAAAGGATGAAACTGTGGGCTAGATTAGGAGTCTGCCTCTGTCCTTACTCAAGAGAATGACAAAACCACATATTCTTTATTGGAGAGAAATTAATATTAGTCCAGTTTATTATGACAACAGTGCCTCTAATTTTACTTTATTTTTCTCACTTTTAAGGACAGATTAAGGTACTTGTGTTTGTTTGCATACTGATGGGTAACTGTGTCTTCACGTGGATATATTAAAACCAAAACCACCACCGCCACCATCTATACTGAAAGAAAAAAATAAGGTGTTTTGCAGTATTTAGAAAACCTGTAGAAATTCTGTGTTCCCAGCACTAAAAACTTTTCCCATGCTATGTATGACATTTTGGAAAATGTGAAATAATAAAATTTTACAGATTTTATGTAAATGACAATACCTTGTGTTAGTTTGTAGCCAAAGTTTTAAAATCTGGATGGTAAATGTCAGGATCCTAAGTCGTATTTCTGCATACAGGCATCATAAATGCTGAGAACACACAAAACAAAAGTAATTGAATTGAAGAGTACTGCAAGTTTTGCAATTTTGAGATTTAGGCCATTTTTAAGTATAATTGGTAAAAAAATCATGCAACATTTGTATCTACAGAAAGTCAGATTTGGGCATCAAATGAAAGATTTTACATAAGTGGGCAAATAGTGGTGAATTATTTGGTGAAAAATACTTAGTTGAAAAAGTCCAAGTATATTATTTTTGTATTTATTAAAAGAATATATTTCAGTTTTGCATTTTGAAACATTCTTGTGTACGTGTAGTACTTCTTTTGTTTTAAGGAATTCTAGGACATGGCTTCTATCTTGTCAAATTAAACCCCTGAAATAAGTTGTTAATCTGAAACAGTTTTTTAAAATCCTTTTTCCCTTTGGACTGGAACCAAAAGAAGTTATTCATACAGTTCTCTTTCATGATCTTAAGGCACAGAGGTTTGAAATTTTTGCTTGACTCTGGTTCGGAGTTTATCCTTCCTGTCCAGCTTTCTGGGATATCTGAAGTGAAGTTGGAAATCTCGAGGTGGAAGACTTCCTGCTGTTCTTAGTTTATTCCCAATTCTTGCACAACCAGGAAGAAAAAATGTGAAGAAATCAGCAGTGATGCTGTTATCTAAGTACAGAAATTTGTGACAATGCAGTGAGGGGTTCTGTAGTAGAGGATTAGGCCTGCTTTTAACCTCATAAATGTTTGTATTTCTTGCTTAGAGGAGGGCTCTGACTTCATGCTGCCCTGTAACCCAAAACTGGAATGATGTGGTGATTGTACCAGCAGAGAATTTGAAAAGTCATTGTTTTGGGTTATACAGAGCGTTTTTCTGTGCTGCTATGCTTTGTGGAGAAGCTCCCCTCTTCAGGCTGTGGGGGATGGTAAAGAGAACTGTACAAGAGGAATGGGAATAATAATACTAAAAATCTACTTACCTACAGCATGCAAGCTGGTGTGTGTGGTGTGTGTGCAGCACAGATGCCTTGTCAGCAAGAGGCATGGGAGAGGACAGCTGTATGTGTCTGGCACGCAGGTGTTTCAGCTGGTATTCACACTGTCTACTGGCAAACAGATTTCTTTTTTCTGTTGGAGGAGGAAGAGACAGTGGGAGGTAAAGAAAGAAGAGGGATCACCCACAGTCATTTCCCAGAATGGAAGAGGAGAAAAGCAGCACATCAGCTCAACCCCTGTTTACACATATAACTGGCTCAGCTTTCCTTTGCAAGTATAAATCAAATGGTACAGACTTGGGATGTTTTTCTCTCTCCTGTGAAGACAGCCTCTTCGTTTTTTGACTTATGAGAATTGTGTTAGTACCTCAGGAGTTCTACATTGCAAGCTGTAAACTTGACTCTGGGCTTTCTTGACTGAAAACCTCACCTTTCTCTTCAGTAGGTTTCTTTTTGCCTAGGAAGTCACATAGTGACTTGTGTCACTACCAACTGCTTTGGTGACATAAAGTGGCTATAAATTCAGTAGTTTTAGATCCTTCCCTCAGAACATCTTTTCTGAAGATAATATTTGCCAGATATCATAACAGCACATGTGTTCTGTAACTAAAATGTGAAGGGCATGGAAAAGTTATTTGAATTTCTGAAATTCTTAGTAGTTATTGACAACTGGTAAAAGCTAGACTAGCTCTTGGGATATTCACAGCTAAGTCAAGATACAGACCAACACAGAGAAGTTGTAGGCAGTTGCATTCTGTGATCTTCTGGCTTAACTTCACTGTTTTGTGCAATTCAGGCTTTTGATAATGAGATCCTAGTATAAATTACTGGGGTCTGCATTTACCCACATAAATATTACAGTTAAAAGCTGGTTTTCCTCTCCTTTTTCTTTGTTGTTTTCTCCTCATGTAAATGTAGCAGTCGGGAATCAGGTTTTTCATCTATTTTGGACACATGCCATTTAGTCCTACATCTGTTTTCTGACAGTAGCCAGTTTCAGATGCCTTAAAGGGGAGTATATAGCAATGTAAATTATTATTACTGGTATTTTATTTGCTATAGTAGAGTATTACTACCAGATGCCACTTGGGGGTTGAATCTGTCCTCATTTGGGATATACATTACACTGAAATCTCATTAAGCATTTTTTAGTTTTATCAAAGCTGCATTGGAACCATCATCCTTAGTGTTTGATCATGGAGGCTATAGAACTGGGTGTGCATGTTCATGGCATACAGAGTTCATAGGGTAAAACAAAGAGGTCTGACCCATTTCATCAGCTACTGGACCTTTCATGTCACTTCATGTAATCTGGACTCTGGCTTGATTCTAGGTTGGTGGTTCACTCTACTACCTGCCAGCCCTTAGTGCCAATCTGACTAAATGGTCCATTTGCTTTTGCTGTTTGTACAATGATAGCTATCACTTACTAAGAATAAAGAAAATTGCAGTGTGATTCTTCTGTTTGTTCTCCTTTGGTTCCCATTCTGTCAACATTATTTCCCATACAGCTTGGTTTTGCCCTTGAGTCAAAGAGCAGAGTTTTCTCATGATTCTTTGCTAGCTAGTCATAAGATATGAAAGATTTTGATCTTAGTTTACGGGAACATTGTCTTTGACTTCCATGTCACCAAAACCTAAGCTAAGATGCCTTTGCTTGCTGAAATTTCTGATAGTTTTAGGGTGTTTAGCATGGTTAAATTATTAAAGCCAAAGTCAGGCTCTAGCCTGTTCCTTCATCCTCAAGGCTTACTTTCCTTGTCCAGGGAGCTGCTCTATTAATATTACACAGTAGTTTGTTGCACATGTTTGGTAGGCTATCACTGTTTATAGCACAGAGATTATTGTATACATCTCCCTGGACCAAACTATTGTTAGTAATATGTAATATATAAGTAAGTGATGCAGTTGTCCAGGAGGAGATTTTCTAAACAGTTGGGAATTTTGCCCTTTACCATTCAATATGCTGAAATATTTAATCATGTAGATGTCATTGTCTATCATAATTACTTGAATTTGTTTAAGTCTTCAAAAGGCAAGTGGTTTGGGTTTTATTTTTTTGTTCTGTCATAGAATATTCTTGGGCATGTCACGTTCTGGTTGGTATTTGATTTCTTCTCATTGAAATGTGTATATGAATATTCCCTAAACAGAAGTGATCTGTGCATCTTAATTCCATACTACTTCCCAAACAATTTCAGATCCTCAGATGAAAGTTACTATGAAAACTAATTTCTATGTATTTTTTACCTAATTTAAAAGTACTTTTTTCAAATACAGACTCCATCACGATCATTGGCAAATGCAAGGTGCAGACCTGGACACTGTAATTTTCACACATAGCTTATTGTTTCATTTTACTTTTGAAATGTATTTTCTACTCATTGCATTAACTTGCCTTCATCTGTGGTTTTTTATATAGACATCTCCCACATGGCAATTTGCCAAAATGTATTCTACAGTGGCAGGATTGGATGATCATTTCACCTATCTGCCCTTTCAAAACTCTATTCTGCAATACATAAGAGTAAAGCTCAGTCTGTGAAAAGTAGGTTATAAGTAGTCTTGTGAAAAAATGTTGCAAGAATTCACCTTGAAGCTACTTAGATCTGACTAAGAAAATCACAGTTGGGATGGATGTTTGAAGCTCAGAACATTCTCTGTTGAATATCTTTCTAATCAATAGCATCTTTCTTTGCCAAAAAATTTTACAAGAAATTGCATTATGCCTACATATTTGCTGATTCACCTATTTGTCTTCAACTCTGCATCTTGACTCATTGACTTACCTTTCCTCATGTACCTGCTGTTGACATTTTACCTCATCTAACTGCCTCACTGCTGGTTCACACAGAAAAAGATGCTCTTGTCATCTTCCTTTCATTCCTGTCCAGGGGTTCATTCTGCCTTACATTAGGTTTAGCACATCGTGCCACTGCTAGGGTGTCAGTTCAGCAAATATTCATTTCTTGATGGGGGAAGAAATTAGTTTTCCATTGGAGCAGCTCACTGAACTGATTTAGCCAGAGGCCTCAGGATCTTTTCTTCCAAATGGGTGTGAGAGGAGGGAGTGTTCAGCTCATGGACTGGTTGATAGGGGGAGCAGGATTTTCCCTGTTGGCAGTCACCTGCAGCTAGACCAGATTATGTATAATGTCAACCCACATTCTTAAACAACTCACAGTGTTGCTGATCTAGTGAGACTGAAGTGTTTGATGTGCTTAGTGGAGATCTGACTTTTCAAATAGGTCTGGCAGCAAGCACTAAAAAGCAAGTGTCCTCCAGATTGGTGTATGACTTGCATAGCCAAGAGAATGCTTCACAGAAGAGAAGCTACTAAAAAAAAAAAAGTCATAAAACAAATAAGACACCATTAGTTTAAATGGGCAAAAGTTCACAAAGGAAAGGACCTGGCAGCTGACACCAATATTATTATTTTTGGCTGAAAAGACATTTGAACTCTTTGGCAGCAACAAACATCAAGTCTTGGATTTGAACAGGTGAAATTTATTATAACATTTACACACAAGTAGTCAGAGAAAATCATTGTGGGTGTTCAAGTGATGAGAACTATCTGCAGCAGCAGTTAAAGAAGAGACTCAAAGTATATAAAGCAGTCATAGCTAGAAAGTACGGACAAGAACTGAGGTTTTCCTAAGAATGTGTGCACAGAAAATCAGTGGGAAATGGGTGCTTTCTTTTCTCATTTGAACAGCCTCCAGTCAAACTCCCTGAAATGATGCTACTGGAGAAATGTGATCTTTCTCAGATCTTCTTAATGCAGACCTGTTCAAAGCAAAGGGAAGTCACATATTTTAGGGCCTTAAGGAAGGTAGAAGAGAACGTCTAACCCAAAAGCAAAGATTTCAAGAAAGAGAGAGATTGGTTTTGTGCTTAATAAATGTGCACCTTGGCTTTACAGCATTGATGGTGAAGTGACATTAAAATGACATTTTCTCTTACTCCATCTAAAAACTTTAGAAAAAAATGGCATGCTTTTTAGGAGCAGGGTTTCACCTATTTTAATTTGTTGAAAAGCATTCATTTCCTATGTTGTAGTGAAATGTGTCATGCATAAACCATGGTTCTGCTCACCATTTTCTTCACAATGGAATGTATCTAATCCATTTCTAGATGCATTGCATTTATCTAACACAATCTAATTGTGTTATCTAATAAATATGTTCTGCACTCAAGAAGACTATTTTAAAATTAACGGGTATGGTAATAGAAATTCATATATTGCATAGAATAACATAAGATACTACACAAAATGTATTATATTTCAGCTGGGCAGAACTTTCTGTTCTCAAAAAAATACAGTGTGCAGCTGTTTTTAACAAGTTTTCTCTGTTGAAATGTATACTGATACATATTCCTGTCCTGTTTTCCTCCTGCCCTAGGCCATCACTAGAGATAAAAGATTTTAGCTGAATGGACCATCTCCTATTGAAATTCTTAAATAAATACAGAAAGAAATTGCATATATATGTGGGTGCCTAGGTACTCATATTTCTGTATGCCTAATAAATAGTCACAGTTTGTAATTTTATTTTTTTTTTGAGTGGAATAAAGATAATGATTTATGATCTGCTTTTGAAATAGCGGTAGGATTGTGGGGGGTTTTGTTTGGGAGGATTTGGGCTGTTTGTTGTTTTGCAGGTGGTGTATTTTTGACTGTAGGGGTGCTGAAACACTGGCAGAAGTTGCACAGAGAGGTTGTGGAATCTGTCCTTGGAGATACTCAAAACTGAACTAGACAAGGCCCTGGGCAACCTGTTCTAGGTGACCCTTCTTGAGTAAGGGATCCTCCACAGATCGCTTCCACCCTCAGGCATTCTGTGGCTTTTACCTGGAGACCTGTCTGTATTTTTCCTAGCTGGGTGTACAGACAGAGAGAA
This sequence comes from Coracopsis vasa, assembly GCA_026283785.1. NCBI lineage: Eukaryota > Metazoa > Chordata > Aves > Psittaciformes > Psittacidae > Coracopsis > Coracopsis vasa. Next base: position 19,032 of record JANHGB010014211.1, on the reverse strand, counting down.
AAATATGTCAAGCAAAGTAAGGTTTTATATAGAGCTTAGAAATTGAAAAATGGCAGAAAGAAACAAAAGTCAGCAATGTGCATCCTACTAAGCTGACAGTTGATAGACAGAGTAGCAGTGAGATCCTGGAAGGGCAAAAGCACACACTGTCAGACTGGCCTTTCCAGCACAGACAACGTTTAAAAACAATTCATAATGAAGAAAACATTCAGTAATAATATCTTTGTTTAGTTTTTTATTTCATTTTCTCTGTGTTTTAATATTTTTCAGTGACATTTCTTTCAGCAACATCCATTTTTTTCAGTTTTACCAGAGAGTTTTACTTTTCTTAAAACCTGGAAATGTTACTGTACATGGATTACTGATATTTTCAAAGCTGTTGACAGTCTGCGAAACCCACAGATCCATTCAGTGAGTCATAAAGCCCAGTCGGCTGTATCTTTTGCTTGTTCATAGGTGAGATTTCGTATGTACTGGCTTTGTAGACTTTGAAAGCTGGCCAGGACCACTGACCAAAACCAATCTGAATATTGCTGCTAAAAATCTAAAACTAAAGCAACATTGACAAATACTTTATTATCTAAAAAACATACTGCTGTATGAAGGTGAAATTACATTGTCAGGAAAGCCCTTTCACTAGTGTATGGTGAGATTTGTAACACATAGAAAGGGTTTAGTTGGAATCATCTTTAAAGATGGGTGTTTTCTTTGATGGTAGAGTAGGAGTCTTGGTAAGTCAGTTTCAGAAGCAACAGTTCATATACTTCCCAGGGATACAAATTTATTCTGCAAGAAGTATATTTTGTCTCTTTGGAGCAAATGGGTGGACTGTATGTTGCTTGTAAATTAAGGGAAACTTAAGTGGTCTCTATATAAACTTCTTAATGTTAACAGTCTCTTTGAAAGGCTACAACAGTTCAGACGACCTCAGTTTTGAAGCCTCTTAAATGATTTTGTATGCTTTTATCGTTAATTGCATATCTCTCCTCCTTTTGTTTGACTTCCAAATTTGCTTGTAAGCATTTTACACTTTGGAAAAATTATTGAAGATTAAAAGCTAAGTACTTAGAATTATGAACTTCATTCTGCAGTTGGCAGAGCCTTGTTTCTTTGAACTATTAAATTCCAATAGGCCTTATTCTTACTTGGAGAAGTAACTCCAGTTTTTTAAAAGTTTTGGGCCTCTACTACTTTTTTTAGTAAACCCTGAGCAAGCAAAGTTCTTAAGAGTAGTTGATCTCAGTGAGAGTTAGGCCCTAATCTACACTCCTGCAAAGCAGCTATTTGTGTACCTAGACAAAACTTTAGCTCTTATGATATTTTAGATACTATAAGTCTGGTAGACTAGTGCGTTGTAATGGAGAAATAGGTTGGTCTTGCAAGGGAATAAAAGAGGATACTATTGTAAATGAAAATGAAATGGAGCTATTTCTAAAGAAGCCTTTGCTATTCTGTGAAATGCCTTTTTATAACTGTCTGAATGTCACCTACACATACCCTAGTTTCTGGATGCCAAATACTTTTTCAAAATAAAAATGCAGGAGATGGCCAAAGGTTCAAGGTCAAGAGCAAAGTAGGACAGGAGAGGGAGGACATCATTTTCAAGTGCCTCTTGGTAAAATAACCAGAGAAGACAGTAAGCCATTCATAAGGATTAAGGCTAATGGGTGAAAGTAAATTGTTTTAATTAGGTTTCTGAGTTTTAATCCAAAACAAAACTTGCAAGAGGCATATTGTAGATATCAGCATTTGATCCTACCCTGTTAAATACAGTTTCAGCATCTCCAGAAAAAGCAGCAATGGGATCGTCATCATCTCTCACCTCTCATAATATCTGTAGCACTCTTCTTAAATTATCAGCTGCCTGCCTGCCTGGCATGAAACTGCCTTGATCTTGCTTTACAATGGTGGTAATGCTTTTGTTTAGTCTCGTGGTTAGCCATTTAGTAAATATTTTTAAGACCACATTTAACAAAGATACAGAATGATAGTCCTTACATTTACTGAGACTTTATCAGGTTTCAGAATAGAGTCTACTTCTCTTTTCATTGATAATGGTATTACACCTTTACCTGGTTTTGTGCAAGGCATTTTGGAGGCACTGGTTTAGGTTAATGTGGGTTTCTGAAATATATCCCCTGATATTAGCCACCCTGTTCAATCCAGTTGCCAGATTGCAGGTTCTTTACTGTGCTAGGCATTTAATTCAGTATGTACAAGTACAGTTTCATATTCATTTCAATTTTGCAAATATATGGCAGCAGATAACAATGCCCCAATTGAGTTTAGGGGCATGCAAAAAGGAGCCATAAACTTTGGAAGAGGAGGCAAAAGAAACACATCATTTTTTAACCACTTTCTGTAGTTGTTCTATGTAGGGTATACGCAAAGGACAGGATTTTTCTCTCCCTTCTGGTATTGCCAGTGAACTCTTCATTAGTCTAAATGAGAAGATGTGAATGAGGACAGGGACATGAATTTAGCACTTTTCCATACCTGGAATTGTCCACTAGCTAAAAACCAACAAAAGTTCCTGAAGTGTGCAGTCCTTGAGACTGCAGGAAAAAAAACCAAGGATTTATTCATCTGCTTATCTTCTTTTCCTGTATATCATTATTCAGTGACACTTGGATTAGTTTTGTTTGCTCTCAGTTCTGCCACGTTTAGACCAAACTCCAAATGTGCATGTCCTCAAGTATGATAAAAATTCAGTTGAAAAAGCATAAAGTGAGTAGTGAAAGTTTTGAACATTTTCAATACCAGTTTTTAATGGAAGTGCCATTACTTCCAGAGCAAGTGAATGCAAACAAGTGATGGTCAGACTTGTTATCTGAACCTTACATTAATGAATTCCAGGCTTTAACTGTTCTGAGAAATTCTAGAACATTTTGCTGTGAAAACAATAGCCTATGCATCTAAACAGTTTATATAATTTAACAGCATTTTTAATGATTTAAGGCATTTTAATAGAACTCAGTCACTTGTAGTGCATCTCACTGTCTGACATGTATTTGCTTGGCAGGATATACAGGAGCTAAGTGCCCATTCACTGGACAAGAGAAATATGAAATACCTTTTTAAATTTGAGAGACGCTAACGAAATCGTATATGTAGACTTTATTGAAATTGTAATCTGAAATTAGAATTCCACAAAATAGAGTAATTTAAAGCTTAGCAAGCACACTTTTACTGAAAGTACCCTTTATGACTTATTCCTAGGGATTTTTCTGCAGTTACTGGTTCTTCAAAGAGTTAATCTGTTTACCTCTGTTTAGAAGACAAAAGGAGAACATTTGCCTTTAGAGTGATCTCTTATTTTTCAGCAGTATTCAAGGAAGCTAAGTGAGAGAGCACACTACAGTTTTGGATGAGAAGGAGCTAAAGGAAACTTCCTTCATTTTGTTACTTTCCCTGCCAGCCTGCACAGCAACTCCAACCTTCTTTTCCCTGGCAAGAAGGAGGAAAGAAGAAAAAAAGGCAGTGGATTCCTCAGTATAACTTCCTCTGTTCCTTGAAGTTGAGCCACTGCTCTAATCTCTGAAAGTTTTTCCTGGCTTGCATTGACTTGCTGCTCAGACAATGAGCACTGTTCGAACCTGTCAGGAGCTGAATTGCTTGGCCTGCCATTGGGTTGTCAGCATGCTGCTGTTTCTTAGACTACTCTGTTTCTGAGATGCAAGGCTGACACAAATCTGTACAAGGGCTGATTTTATGAGCGCCCCAATGGAATCCCCTTCAACCGCTGTCTAGTTAGTAAGGTTCAGTGAATACTCAAGGGGAGACTCCTTGGCACTGGATTTTGCCTTTTGCAGGAATTTTGTGTTGGAATTTTTAGCATAGGATGGCTCTGTTGGACTCTGTGCACTTTAAAAAAAAAATCACTCTGCTTGCTTGCAGTTAAAATTTTGTTTATGTTTCTGCAGTGTTTAAAGTTGTTCCTTATCTGTTGACTATGCCCTTTATCATTCATAGGTCTGAGGGAGATAGAAAAGACCTGCTGTTTAAATTAACCCATCTCCCATAGAGGGGAGCAGGCTGGAAGCTTCAGATGATCATCTCTGCTGGCTGATCTGAGAGCCTAATTAAACTCAAGGGGTAGTGATGAGGGGCTGAGAGCTCCGTGGCTGGCTCAGTGGAGACTGGGGAGTGCTTTGTATACATAGCCTTAGAGTTATTAGTTATATATGCATATTTCTATTAGCCTTTTAGGTCAAACTACCAAGTACCAGGGACTGGGAGCAGGCGTAGAGGGAGACAGGCAGGCAGGCAGGCCAGAAGCAGAGATGAACGGTAGGCCCAGTTCTTAGGAACAATTTTGGATTAGCTAAAAGAAGAGTAACATTTCCTTATTATTCTGGGTTTTTTCACAATAAATGTGCTCCCTACTGCAGTATTTTCAACCAGACATGGATGCTTGTATGCAGATATATATATATATACACACACGTATTTGTGTGTTTAAACACAGACTTCATGAATGCTGAAAGTCTCTAACTTGAAGGACTGTGTTTATTGATGTGGTTTTAGAGGTTGAATGTCACCCACATATACCTGCACTCTGAAGATTATGTCCCACCACACCATAACATGCTTAATTCATTGCAGCATGAGACAGCTGACGTCAGACCCACGACTACCTGTAGCAGTGCACTTGGGCTGCCTCTGCAGCAGGCAGCATTGGGTACAAAGTGACTATGCAGTATTTGCTTTGTATTAAGCTTGTTGGCTCCAATCAGCATCTGGACCTCATTGTGTTCAGCATTTTCCAAACACATAGGAAAATCTGTGTGCTGAAAATTTTATTTAACAGTATTTGGAGTTTCTTCTCATGTTTATATGTACTTACTTCAGGTTTGCAGGGTTTTTTAACCTCTCTTTTGGTCTGTCAGTAACAATATTTTGTCATATCTATAGTATGACTGAAAAAATCACTTTTCCAAAAGGTTGGTTGTTTTGATGTTTGCCTCGCACTTACTGTTTGATGTCCTATTTCATTGATTACTAGTGGTTTCTTTAAAGGCCAGATTGTAAAGGAAGGTTGGACTTACAACGCTGGTTTAGCTTACGTCCTGGACAACCTTCCTTTCCCAATAGGTGGTAACTTGCAGGATTGGGCCCATGCTGTAGAATTTACACAAAAAGCTCTATCAGACTTGCTGGGCACAATTGTGAAAACTGTTCAGTATATCCTGTTTTCTAAATGTCAGCTTGCTTTTTTTTTTTTTTTTGCTTTCATAGTGGGTGGGCTGACTAAACAGAGGCTTTTTTACATGGTACTTTGCTGTTTTCTGAACAGAGCAGCTATGTATGCTATCTAGTTTATATACAGCTTCTTTTTTTTTTTTTTTTTTTAAAGCAGGGCACCGTTGTAAATATGTTGGATTTAAAAGAAGCAAGTCGTACAGAAAGTGCTTTGTTTGTAATATCTAGAACTTTTCTTGATTTTTTGGGGGGGCATATTTTATTTGTTACTTTTCTGTGTGCCACTTTCTGTGTGTTTTGAAATAATTATGCATAGGTCCTACAATACAGTAGGGCCAATGTTTTGAAGAGTTTTTTGTTCTGACACATAGCATGGAATGGAGCTAATCAAAACATAAGTGTGTACTTTGCACCACTCACTGCAGTTTTTAAGATAGATATTAAACATTATTTTGGCCTTACTACAGCATATGACTTTAAAGCCTTAATGAAAGACCATTCCAAATTAGGAAAATTAGGACAAAGAGCTATTCTAAAATAAATAATTAGTATTCTTAAAATACATCAGCATGTAAATACTTCTGGGATAATTCAGCAACTATGTTGTTGTTTCTGTTTGGCTTGCTGTAGAATCAAAGGAAAGCATGCTTTTGCTGCAATTAATGCCTCTAAATGGACCACATGCTAAATGATTACCCTAAATAGGCTGCATAGCTACTGCCTGGATAATCCTGCAGGCAGCATATCAGATCAGGTTTGAGGTACTGCGTGGCAGAATTCAGAGCGGAATTAAAGGCTGCTCTGAGCAGAACTTTTTCCCAGCCAGAGCAATGCTCACAAACACTGCAAAAGTCACCTGAGAGTTGCCACGGGAGATATTGCCCAACCTTTTTTCACTCTGAATCTGAAAACGGGGATCTCTGGATCTGCTGGGAGCAGGGCTGTGTCTGCCAAGAACTGATAAAGTGTGTGCTCATCTCTCTTCCTAGGCTCTGCCAACGTTTCTATACCTTTATTTCTGTGTTATTCTTTTTCTTCATATTTTCTACTGGTTTCTGTTTTGTTGGGGGATTTTTGGTTTTGTTTTCAGTTTTTTAATTATTTCTTACCATCTTCAGTATTCTGTCCATTCCTGGCAGAAGAGGAAACAACTTTCGCAAGCAGCAATAACTAGAGCAAGACTGAACTCCTTTTTGGGACTGCTCCTACCATGCAAGGGTTCTTGACTGTGATACGTGATTTGATAATGCCTGCTGAATGGTATATTAGAGTCAAAGGCAATGATAACCAAGCAGGTAGTGAGTTAAAAACTTCATCTTAGGCTTACTTTTGAAAACTGTTAGTTACTGCTGCATCAGCCTTCTGTTTTGTTTCATAGTACGCTTCTTGGTGTCCCTGCACCGAAGTGCTTTGCAAGGATGTGTACTACTCCTAGATTAAACCTGGTCTTGATCCTATGGCAGTGTCAGTGTCAGTGTTTTGGCCTTGATCCCAAATAACAGTTACATTAGGAACATCAAGAGTTTCTGTGGGTTAATGGAATGAATCTCATGTTAAATATTCTGTTTCATTGATGGAAAAGTGTTTATTCAGGAATACGCATTAGAGGGAAATTTTATATTTGGTATGATCCAGATTAATCAGTCATTTTTGTTGTCGAGATTATCTTTGATGCTTCATTTGGTCATTTGCGCTACCACAGAAGTATTCCTGGGGAGTGACTGAATTTTAAACTGAAGGGAGCAAAAAGGCAGCCTGTTACGTTTGCTTCCCAGGTTCCATAGCCCACAAAACAGCATCACTCAGTGGGGAAGTAGGAGGTTCTAGCATTACTTTGGACGTGTGGGAAATGGCATGTGTGTTTATATGGCCGTGGTTTCACCTTACACATGGACCACCAGGTTTTAATGACACACTTGGCCACAGGAGGTTCAAGCCACTGACCACTATGTTTATTCCAATGAGCCAACCGTTGGCATGGGGAAACCTTTTACCCCAGTTTACACCAGGGTGTATAAATCAGACAACAGATTTCTTGTCTATAGTCACATTTTCAGTATTGGCACTGGGGATTCCTAGGGAATTAAGCTACCTGTTAAAGGGAGATGTCATTGAGGGTGTTTTGTTGGAAGGTTGTAGCACAGTCAAGATGGCAAAATGAATTTAGGCAGCACATCTTTAAAGAAAATTCAGGAGCATGAGTAAAACCAGTCTAGCTCATCATGATGTCCAGTTTCTAATGAATGCTTTGTTCCACATGAGATTCTTGCATTCCAAAGCAGATAGGGCTGGATGCTGTTATTTTCTTCAGAAACTCCATGAACTGCTGGGGGCTAGGAGGGAGAGGGCAGGGAGGGAGAAGAAAAATTGTGAGGAAACTGAGCTGTTAATTTTGAAGTATTCTCCATTAATTTTTTTTTCAAATCCATTCTTAAAATTCCTGGGGAGAGAGAGGAAAGTCAGATGTCCCAGCATTTTCAGGCAGATGCTTCTCTGTGCAAAGAAGGTTGAATATGGGACCCCTCTGGTACTGATGAATACTGACAGTCTTATATCTGTGGCAGTATTAATGACTGACAAACTGATGTAATGGAAGGATTAGATGAGGGTAGAACTATGTAGATCTAGTAATGACATGGTGTGTTGTTAAAGCAATGTAGAAAATTGTCTTACAGAATTGGTTTAAGTCTGGATATGTCTTGTACTAGAACTATAAAGCGTAATCTGTTCTTGATTAAGTCAACTAACTGAAATATCTAGTTGGAGGCGTATGTGTATTTGTTAATGAAGTCAACCCTGAAAACTTGTTGTGGGATTGATGAAAGCCTGGTTGTCTTTGGTTCAGAGTTTGTAACCATGCTTACCACAAACTACCTAAAATATAAAGAGCTTCCTTTTTACTCAGCCGTTTTCTGATACTAAAAAGTATTGGCTATTTGGCAGTTTGACATGGTGGAAGTGCCCTCCTACTCTCTTATATGGACTATGCTTGTGAAGTAATGGCAAGTTTCGATTAAATGCTTCACAAGCTGTTTATAATTACTTGTTTTAAAAGGTTTCAAAGAGTTTGCTTGCCAGAGTCTAGTTGGTTTAGACATTTACACAGTAATGAATTACTTTAATTTTTCTAGTGTGCTATCAAATCCGTTTCTTTTTCATATCATTCTTCCTCACCTCCTGTTTATGTTGTATTGACCACTAATAATACATTCTGCCTACATAGGCATGTATTTATTTTCTCATTCTCAGTATATCACCAACAATGATTGAAATATAGGGTGCTTACTATGGATACACACAAACACAGAAGCATTCACTGAAGTTCTCCAATTGACAAGAAACTTTTTTTGCCATTAGCGCCTCCTTCCTATCCACAATTCTTCAGTACAAGAAAAATGAGACGGCTTAGGAGGTCTGCAGCTACATTTTGTAGCACAAACTAATTAGTTACTACATGAGTTATTAGGCAATCTCCACTCCCACTAGTTGCATTTAGTAATGAGACATTCTTTGAGAAGTGCAGTGAGGATTAATTAACGTTTGGTATATTGAACTTGTAAAGTATAAAGGCCCTAATTCAACACTATTTAAGCATGTGATCAACTCCAAGCACATCTGCTTTATTTCCATCGGAATCAATGGAATTTAAGCATGTGCCTAAAGTTAAACATGTACTAAATCACTTTCCTGAGTACAAACAAACTGCTGATTTAGAGCTTATAAAAGCTATCTTTTTTTTTCCCCCTGAAATCTATAGAGGTGATTCCTAATCAGACCGCAGATAAGAAGCATTCTCTTATTTTCTGAAAATAATGTTCCATCTGCTTTTCAAAATAACTTTCCTTTATTTCCATCAATACATTAGCTTTAGTGCCCATGTTTTCTCATAGAAATGTCTTTCAGCTTTTTTAAAAATTTAATAAATATCTGAAAAACAAATGAAATGAGCCATAAAGCTTGTCCAAAACAATCAACAGATTCTCATTCATGTGCAACGAGGTATTCTAGATTATACTATGAAAAATATATGAAAGAGAGTTTTTCAGAAAAGTGCTTTCTTGCAATTCATATTCAAAATAATGTGCAATTAAGTAAAACAGTCTAAAAAATAAGTAGTTTGCTTAATGGTGAAATAAAAATGCAGATCTGTAGTTTTTATTAGTTTTAACTTTTCTGTCCAAAAAAGTTGATAGATGAATTGTTCATCCATGTTATCAATGATCTTAAGTATGTACTTGATTCTTTTAAGTTTTTATAGTTCATGAATAGTTGTCACACAGAAGTCTGGACAATTGCTCAGGTAACAGGAAAACCTGGTAGACTGATAGCAGTTAGACTTGACTGTCCCTCTTATAAAAAAATCCTCACCATTGCTTTCACTAAAACAGATTTCTGACAAAAGCGCTGATTACAAGACTTTCCCTTGAGCAAGGCTCTAACAAACAGCTCATAGTGAGCTATATCCTGTCATTCTATATAGCAGCAGTAACTATTTTACCAGGAACAGGCTAAATCATTCTTAGCTTAATTTCACTATCTAGGAAGTGTAAAGACTTGGTCAGCAGTTGGAATCTCTGATATCCCAGCACTTTCCAGGCTTCAATAAACATATACAAGTAGTAGAAATTTCTGCAAGAGCAAACATGGCTTTTCTTTTTTCCAGATGTTATTCTATCCCAGCAAAATGGGAAATCTGGAAATGATCAATCTTCCTTGTGAGAACTCTAGTAAACATATAGCAGCTTCATTTCCAGATGGTGAAATCCACATTCACCAGGTTTTCCGCTGGCCACTCAGATTCACCTGAATGAGGCTCTGTGTGTGCTTGCTCTGTCCCTTTCTGCTCATGTACACACACCTCCTTCACTTTTGTGACTGCTCAGAGAAGTTCTTACTTGCAATCACCTATACCAAAAATGTGAACTCATTGACCGTGATCTCATGTCATGATTTACCTACAATATTATGCACATAGTGAATGATGGCTCAACCAGTTAACTCTGTTGTGCAGCTTGGACAGTGACATCTAGTTCCAGGGGTCATTTTTAACCCATAATTTTTTTTGTCCCTCTTATATTTTCAAATCATCAATTCTTAAACATCATGTGAGTTTCATTTTTTTGATAACATCTGCAGTGGTTACCTGGAGAATGGCATATAAAATAACCAGGGAATAAATGAATAGTGGATTATGAATTTGCTGTTCTTTGGCACAGCCCCACAAATCTGTGACGACAGTGGAATATGACAGAGTTGGAGAAGAGCAAAGGGCATTCAGAGCCACTTCTAATAAGGACATTCCAGAGAACAGCCAATGTTTTACCTGTACTCCAAAAGTTGTCTACAGTAGAAAATGGTGTTTAACTAGAAACTAAATTAAGTAGTATTTAAGTAGTATGTTTTAAATATCATCTGAAGTCTACTACCAGTAACAACACTCAAATTTAAAAGATGTGTACTTCATCTGTGTTAACCAATACTAATGTTAATTAGTTTAATGTCTTTGAGAAAATTAGTTGGATTTTGAAGTACTTTTTCACTTCCGTTATCACTGGGCAATATTAGCTTGAAGGTTCATCTGAAATATCTAAATGACAAATGAGCTTCTCAGTTGCACCCAAGTTCTTCAGGTTCTTAAACAAAAATCCTTTATGAGTAATAACTGACTGAAATTATATAAGTCTTTCCATTTCCTGTCCCTAATGTCCTTTCATGGTAGATGATGTGCCACAACTTAAAAGTTTGATTTTCTAGAATCATGCAGCAAATATGCAACACTAGGTGAACTATATTAGTAAATGCTATAACTGTGTAACATGCTTTTGAAAGTCATGAATGCCCATTCTGCTTCCATCTCATATTTGTGACTGCTAGTATAGCTGTTAGGAAGAGAGGTCAAAATCATATTTTATTACAAGTATGATTTTTTTTTTAATAGTATGTTGGCAATCATGAAATTGCAAACTAGAATGTAGCAAAATGACCTAATTTTATTTTTTGGCATTTCATAAATTGAAAATGGCTTAATGCTGTGTTCAATCTTCCTCATCAATCAAAACAATTGAAAAATTACACTCTATCAAGATTTATCAGTGCAGAACTTCCACAACAGGCTAAAGCTGGACATTTGAAGTTATATTTATCTCACCTGATTTTAGCCATTTTTAAGTTAAGAAGACAACAAAGCTCAGGTGGTTATCAAGTCACTCTGTATGCTGCGGTGAGGTATCTGTAACACTTAACAATTTTCATCACATCTTGAAAGCATGACATGGATAGATAAGGTGTTTTGCATCTGGAAGTACCTATTTCTTCTACTCATTGTACTGGGAACCCAGCTGACAGATCTGATGCCTGATGTTTAGATGGCTAGAATTAGGTGAGATGAATCCTGTTCTCAGGATCATACTTTGGTATTTAAATTCAATTGGCACAATTCTTGAGGTATTTACTATTCTATACCTATGCAGTGATTGATTGATTCTTTTTAATAAAAAGGTATAAGTCAGTTGTTTATGTTATACTCAGTATCCTTTATATTCTAATGCTCTTCTAGCATGAGTTCTCAGAGCTTGTTTGACTTACCTGGGTTGGTAACAAGGTATGTAGCTGAGAATCTGAATGTATGTGCCTAGGTCTTGACCTACTGCCCATGGAGTAGGTCAAGAATCAACTGCAGATTGCAGTTGATTCCATCAGGCATTTCCACAAGTCCGTGAACGGTTAATTTAAGCATCAGTTCTGACTCCAGAGCATTCCAGTTGAGGCTTTAAGTTAGTATTCTGATTGCTTAATATTTTGTCCAATATTTGAATTTTCATTTGAATTGATAATTTTATTTTAAAAATTGAATTTAACTGAAAATTGAAAATTTCATTTGAATTTTTTTCTTGTCTCTTGTTAGATAAGTACTGATCTTCATTCTATGAGTTAGAGAGATGTTATGAAGCAGTTCAAGCAAACTCAGCTCCAAGCTGTCAGTGGTGCTACTGATAGCCTCCAATTTTGTTTAAATAAATATTTAAACTAAGAGCAACACCCTATTGAAATAGTAGAGTTTTATTGCGGCAGAACCAGTAACCTAGGAATTGTGGAAACCCATTTAGTCTAGACCACCAACTGGATCAATGCCACACGATGATCTGTTAGACCAGCAGGGTGCTCTCATTAAGTGACCTTTATGTCTTGCATTAAGCCAAATCCATTGCCAATGTTAAATTACAGTAATAAATCTCTATTGTTTCAGAATTAAAGTTCATATACTTTTTATGTTAGTCCTTGTTCTAGTTATTTTTCTTTTATGTATGCCTCTGAACTTCCTAGCTGTGGATGACAGCAGCAGCAGCACCACCACCAAATATTTGGCAAAATTTCACAAATTTTTGGCCCAGTACTAGACTCAATTGGCTTGGTTATATTCTCAGATACGTATTCACAACTCCCAGGGACTTCAGTAGATACTATGTATGTCATGTATTTGAAGACAAAGCTGAGACTAAAACATTTAGCTATTGAACTGTCCTTAACTGCTGCAAGAACACTTGTATGTCAAATAATTGCATTTCTAGAAAGTTTATATTCTTCCCACTGTTCCCAGTAAAGAAAGCTTATCTTTCCTGTCTTTATTTTACAGTACCATTCTACTTCTGTTTAAAAATATATCAGGGTTATTTCTGAGATATAGCTGCCTCCTTCGTAATTGCTTGTGTAATTAGCAATAAAATATATTTTTGTAATTTGTTTATGTGATTCTTTTGATGCTGATAATTTCAAATTGATTTTTCAAGGTAAAATGCTGTCATCTTTATTTCATTCGTAAAAATGTAAAGGGAATTGTTTTCATATATCTTAAAAAAACAAACACAACAGACAAACCAACCAAAACCAACACAAAGTAAGCAAACAAACAACCTAACAATAAAATAAAGTAAAAGTAAATAAAATAAAGTGATTCCATCACTTAAAAATGAATTTTATTAAGAGCATTGGAAAAATATTGATTTGTAACGGTATCTCAATATACAAGTCCAGATTACTGGCCCACTGTACTGAGTGGTATAAAATGCCCAATGAGATCGTTCCTAGCCAATGGAGTTAACAGTCTGTGCAGACAAGTTAAAGAGTAAAGGAAAGAAAGTATCATTATCCCATTTTACAGTTGGATTAACCTAAATTCAATTGGGTTAAAGCTCTGTCTAGACTGAGAAACTAAGGTGAGTTTAGCAGGTCCATTAGCCAACACATTTTAATGAATCCATTTTTAGTTGTCTCCTTATCGCCAGAATGCGCAGATAGATTAGTATTTAAAAATTGGCTGTGATTAATGATACAGCTCCTATTTTCTCAGTAGTGGCTACTTTTCTACTTAGAGCTGTAGTTCGCTGGCCCTGCAGCATGTGCAAGTTTACAACTAGGTATGATGTAATTGTGCGTATTATGTAATATTGATTTTTGCAATTTAGATTTTGTAAGAGCATATATTTATTTAGATTTTTGTAAGAGCATATATTCTGCATGTATGCTTGAACTATACTTTGGCAGATGGGAATATGCTGGGTAACATATGAAAATTATAGTACAGCTGTTTAATTTAGCACAGTGTGCTCAATTTAGTAAAGACGTGCTCAATATACATTAAATTCAAAAAGAAAAAAAGAAAACCAGATCAGATGGATTTGCCTAGTACTTCTATTGCATTCGTTAGGGGACTTTAACAGATAAGCTATTTTTCAGGAATGCTGTCTATTATACCCAAGAGGTTATTGAGAGATGAACAGCTATACAATTCTGAAGCACTTGAGTAACTTTAAAGTGCAACTGTGATTTCCTAGAGCAACAGAGAGACTTCGGAGCTTGGTTTCCATTGTGTTTTGAAGACACCTCTGCTCACACTTGTCCATGATTTTTTAAAGGTCCTTCCTAAGGAAGGATTTACTGATGGATCCCAGAAGAAGACATTAAGTTTTTAGTTGTTTTGGTTTTTTTCCAGAGTAGAATTTTTCTGAAACATAGCTGTTCAGAATTTGTTAGGAGAGTTTCTTGTCTTCTTGGTTTAAGAGTTCTCTTCTTCCAGATGTAGTTTCGATGAAAAGTCATAACTCTAATTGAGACAATTCTTCAAATAAACATACCCAAATCTGTAAAAGATTTTGGATGTGATTGTCAAGGCCTTTAGTTTGTCTTTACATTCAACAGAAAGCCAGTGAACAGGCAAGCGTACTGTCTGAGGTGTCAGATATATTTTATTATCTCTTGGCATAGTACTTTCAGTGGCAATAGCTGAAGTCAGTGCCTGGGAATTTTAGCCACTTTCTATGCATTTTCTGTTCAGGAGAGTCCCTTCCCTGAAGATCCTGTAGCCAAAAAAAAAAAAAAAGAGTGACAAGTGATTGTATAATGTACAAATGAGAACCTGGAGATTAAAGGATTTGCCAAAAGCCATAAACAAGTGAGAGAAGATACTAGATCCCACACAAAGGTGGCTTGCCAACAGCAAAGTTGAAATGCATTAGTGGACACCAGATGGAAGAATGTGGAGCACTGGCCATTTTTACATCTACATCTGTTTTGCAGTCTAACATGTGATGAAATCATTAGTCCCTA
>JANHGB010014209.1:0-19121 GCA_026283785.1 Coracopsis vasa | reverse complement strand
TATTTTCCCCAGCTTGTTCTTACACAGTTGAACTCTAGATTTTATATACTTTTTAGTAGAATTTTAGGAAAACATGATAATGTTAAAGGTGTTTAATGTGGGCCCATCTTTCTTAAGCATTCATAAATCCTGATAAGGGGAATAGGAGTTTAAAGGATAAAAGTATATTGCATATTCCTTCCAATTTGTTCCTCACTTATTTTCATCTAGACTTCTGTTGTATATATTTGTATATATAGTTCAAAGTTACTGGAAAATTCCAATAATGGGCATACAGAAAAACATAGTAATTAGCACTTACCAGCTAGAAGGGAGGAAAAAGTGCAACTTTATACCGTGTCAATAGAGCTAAAGCTGCCTTTCTCTTAGATTTAAAGGACCTTTTACAAACTGGTCACTACAGTAAAGGTGTGTTTAAGAGGTATTGGATCCTGGCTGCCTAGAGGGGTTTAAATGGCAGCCTGATGCTTGTTTCTTTGGTTGTTCGAGCTTGCTATCACTGCACTGCTATGTATTATTTTGGGTAACTTCTTTTTCTCCCCTCTGGAATGTCTCTATTTTTATTTCTCAATGCTGTTTAACAGTGGCATCCTTGTTGCCTTTTGGTACCTGTCCATCACACTCTTTCCCTACTTTGTCTCCCTTAGCCTCCTAAACTCCTTTTCTGTCACATTCTCATACATGACCTTTATTCTTGTCTACCATAGTGTGCTTCCTCAGCTATCCCACAATGTTCAACAGCACTCTAATCCAAAAGATAACAGGATAATAAGACACATCCTCAGCATTTAGCCAGCTAACCAGCAGGGCCCCAGGCAATGCTCCTGCATGGAGAAAATCCTTAACTGGCATTAAGCCATTAAATCAACATATATGGCATAGGCTTTTCTTGCCTATGGAATATAGGATATATTTGGCCTGACTGGACAATCCTGGTGCAGTATCAGCACCTGGAACAACTCTGCAGGCAGTCAGCCAACCATGAGTTAGCATGGTCCTAATATTAACCTAAATTATACTGGCCACTGGGAAACGGCTATGGAATTTGGAATGGGTTAAGCAAGCATAAACCTGCTGCTGCTTCAACATTTTCAGTTTCTAAAAGCATTTCCTTCTGCCTCCCTACATGCAGCCACCAGCAATGTGATTTTTAGTCAGATACACTGCTCTGCTTCCTAGAGAAAAATTGTTCCTCTTTCTCTCCATGGCACAAACTACCATGACTTTCTGTTATCGAGCACAATTTCCACTAAATCACCCCTCGGATCTCTTCAAGGTCCCTGATTCTGCTGACCACCCACTAACTTGTCTAAACAGAAGAGGTTTAACACTGCAATACCCCTGGCAGGGCAGAGAAGCACATGTGTAGCTAGAGAGAAGGAACGGAAGTCAGAGAGAACCAGGGAAGTTCTAATATCCAACCACAAAACAAGCTCTCCTAGAAATAGATAGGACCTATTACATTGCCAGATCTATATTTAGTGAGTGACATATAAAGTGACATATCCCTTTGTAATGGAGAGCAACAAGACGTTTCTCAAACTTCAGGATCTGTTTACACTTTTCTACAGCACTCATCGCTCTCACCTGGGACTATGTCGAGTCAAATCAGCTTGCTATATTTCTTCAGAGTCTCATAGTTACTTTTCTTCCTATTTTTTTGATCTCTCAGGCATAAATATGGAGCATCCCTAATGCCACTGGTACCAAAAAAAAATAAATCTAAAAATAAAACAGAAACACAGGTTCACACTGAGATGATTTTATTCCAGCTAGAGAACCAGCATGCCTAGCCATGTGGTGTGCACCTGTAGCTCTCTCCCTGTCTTTCACAGGTATTAGGCTTTGATAGTAAACACACACCCCACACTTACTCAGGGTGGTATTGAGGGGGGAGACATAGCCTGGGGGTACTGAGAGCAGCCAGGCAGGGTTGTGTATATCAGCACCAGCTGTTCTCTGCAAAGAATGTGTGTTATCATGCTAAACAGGATGCATTTTTTCTGCATTAGGCTGGTAAAGCTTTGAAACTTTGTCAACCTTTTTAGCATTCAACAAATTCTTTTAAACATATGACTTTTAGTAAGTTAATCCATTCATTGTCTGGAACTGTGCAAAGTGACATAAAAGCACAATGAAGCCTAATTAAACTCGTTCTGTGAAAGCTAATTTGTCAAACCCAGAAGCATAGTTCATAGATAAATGCTAATATTTGAAAGTCAAATTAAAGTTGAAAAGGTTTGTAATAACAGTTAATTAACTCTTGTTTTGTTTTCTTCTCACAAACTTGAACCAGCTGAAATATTGCTCAGTTCATCTTTAATATTTTGGACCACAAAGATAAAATTCAAAGCTTTGAGATAAGCCTTTGATGTTGGTATTCTCTACAGATTATATATTATTTTAAGATCTCTTTGTTTAAAAATTCATTTTTATTATCCCTGCATGAAATGCATGGCAATTCCCCAAATAACTAACCATCAGGGCAATTAACATCTTCGATCGACACCATATTTCTGATAATTAATACAGACTTTGTACCTCCCCTGTGATAGCTGCAAGGGTTTGATTTTTCAGAGCAACTGTTCATTTACAGAATCAGTTTCATCCTAATGAAAATGGATTGTGAAACTTTAATGAACAAGACTTTGCTGTCATAATAATAAAGACTTTGAAACAACACAAGACCTACATAACAAACATCTCGCTATACTCGTGTTGCTACACTGTATCAAACCAATTAAACCACACAATATTAACACCAGTGTTTTTCTAAGCTATGTGAAATCAGATTAAACTCACAAAAGTGAGCATAATTTTGCTTTAACTTCTAGCATTATAGCTTAATAAACTAGCACGTGTAGAGCAAGATGGCTTGATCTGCCCTTCTGCCTTTAGCTTATAAAAGGTAAACAAAAGTCTGGAAAGCCAATTTACATACACTGTTAGTGTGTTTACTATGAAAGGCAGTGATTGGCTTTCCTGTGTGCTTTCACCATGTTAGGAAGTACATATAGGAGCAAACAAGTAGGAAAGAGATTTGCCAAAGAAAGCCGTCTCTGGCATGCGTGCAACTGCATGTACCAGTACCTTGCAGGATAAATGATTCTCTATTAACAGCCAGGCTCTCCTGAGGAAGAGTTTGATGTTTCAACATTAGGCTTGGGTGGCCTTACCAAGAATTCACTGTCAGCAAAGGGTTAAAGGGTTTTCAGCTAGGCAACTAAAAGACAGAGACAGGGAGAGAGAGAGAGCAAGAGAGAGGGAGTGAGACAGCAGCTAGCTGCAGCACAGGACTTGAGTGCACAGGGACAGTTCATTTCCCCTGGGCTGCAGAGCAGGGCCCCATTTTCTTTAGCCCCCAGACCCAGGGCTTCAGCTGCCTGCCCTTAGCTGCACCACCATGGCCCTGCTGGCGAAGAGAGACAGAGAGGCCCCTGGAGGCCTGTGTGGCCTTGGGAGCTGCCTTTGGACCAGGCCCCCTCTGTGAAGCACCCTTCTGGCTCCATCTCCCACCTGCCTCAACCCTACAGACCCACACTGGTGCATGATCCCTGGTTAGCACCGTGGGCCCTGGCCTGCTCTCCCTGCTAAGGCCCATGGGACTGCCCTGGTTGGCAGGCAGCCCTGAGGGCTCCCAGCTCGCCCCCTGGGAGCAGGGGCAGCTGAGTGGAAGTGCTGCCTCTCCGTCCGCCCTGCCATGGAAGGCCTGTAACACACAACCTGGAGTATCTCCTCTGGAAGGGGCCTGTCAGGCTGTGGTTCAGCTTAAAAACCAACCAGCCAACCAACCAAAAACCAACCTGGTGAAGAAATGAAATGTCTGGGGGGAGGCGGAGTTAAATTTTTCATCTGCTAAACCAAGATGTCAGTGTTTTTATACAGCCCACCTCACCTCTGTGCAGGGCTCACTGGAAAGCCCAGAAAGGAATTTTGCTCTACCGCAAATGCCTTGGTGAAAGGTCTTTCAAAGTTGTAATCTAAGCTATAATACGCTCTTAGTTTTCATTTGGCTAAGTCCTTTCAAACATGGAAATGGCTGATTGTTCCCATTTAAAAAAATGGTATACAGGAGGGAAGGGATAGATTCATTAGTAAATAAATGAATGGGATAATTTTAAAAAAGAATAATTTGCTCAATCAAGAATAATTTGAACAGCATCTAAGTAGTCATGGAAAATCATAAACTATTACCCTATATAGTGCTCTGTTGACTATTAAATGCCTCCTTTTTCACACCACTGGCCTGAATGAATAACTTGGCAGCACAAAATTAGCCAGGTGGCAAAATGTGCTTGTGTCAGCTATTGGCCAAACAAAACAGCAAATAGCAAAGCTCATTTTGCAATGTCACATTAACTCCTTCAACACTGAGGGTACGTATTTTTATATCTGCTGTTTAGAAGTACCTGGGAACAGGCCAAAAGAGAGCCGCTCACTCTCTGCAGCACAGGTGGCCCTGCTCTTGCTTCGCTAGTCGCAGTTGCAGGTTGAGGTGATGTTTGTGGTTGTTTTCATGTGTGCCATCTGAGATTATATGGAAGAGGCTGCTCTGTAACATCTGTGTCAGCTTAACATCCCAGTTTGGAAAAACTGTATTCTCATATGCTCTTTACCAAGGGGATTTTATGCACAACTTCCTTTACCTTTATTAGAGCCGTCTCTTCAGATTGCCATAATACTTACTGATTTTTCTGGTTTCATGTTGTTACTTTCTTATGTTTATCCTCAGCTTCTAAGAGACCTTCAGGAAACAGATGTAAAGAGCATGAAGCCAAGTGTTAGAGGGCTAAACTTAACTATATTATCTTCCCAGTAGCTTCAATGGAATTACCCCAGGGATTAACCTGGAGTTTTTCTTACATAGCATTACCAAAATATTTTATACGACAAAAGGACACATCACATTATTGTCAGTGGGATTCTTTTGATAGATTTCACAGAATCTATCAAGAGCAGCCAATGACCTTTTTCATTGTAGAGGCTAATACAGGGGAATAAATATGTTCTTTTATAATTAGCAGCTTTCCCAGCTATAGAAACTCATCTTCCCATGACACAGCTAACAGTAGATCCTTAAAGTTAAGACCAGAACTGTTTTTTGTTAACAAAGAAAGAATTTATTTAACTTTAGTATGTAATATTTCCCTGAAGTACCATGGAATTTCATTAAGAAAATAAAGGCAGTATTTCATAATTGTTGCCAGTTTAATATTTTTTTACATGAGACATGCTTTACTGATAAAACTGACCATGTCATTCACTGTAAACTCAAAAAGAAAAGGGTAGAATATTGGCAGCTGTATTTCGTACAAAGGACATTTACAGGTTTTGTGGTCCACAGCATATACATCTCACTTTACTTCCAAAAATGATAAACACATTGTACCTAGCCAAGGATGATGTCTTCTTCTTATCCAGGCAGTCTCTTTTCTACTGAGCTATTTCACATTCTTTAGGCAAAAGACATGGGTGAATATTTTCCATTAAAAACAGCAGTGGTGGGAGGCGGGAATCGCCAGTACTGTAAGTTAATGAGATGGGGGGCTTTAAATACACTTAATAAACAGTCACTTAGGCTGAGGATAATAAGTCATGGAAATTTATAAACTATTACCCACTATAGTACTTCATCGACTATTAAACATCTATTTTTCACACCACAAGCCTGAGTGAATAGCTTGGCAGGAAAAAAAATTGGCCAGGTGGCAAAACGTGCTCAGTACAACCAGTGTCAGATATTGGCCAAACAAAATAGTCCAGTTGAAGCTGATTCTGAAATGCCTTTTTAACCCTTAGTAGTCTATGGTGAAGTTTTCTAGGAGCAAACACACTTATACTCCTGAAAAGAGTAATAGGCATTAATGCTATATATGCATGTTTTCCTAAGTACCATGCTTTTGTCTGTCCTGGGTACCTGTTCTACCTATACAGCATATCTGAGATCCCCAGTTCCACTGATGGTCACAGCCCAGGGAAAAGGCACTGTCTGTCACCTGAGGTGTGAAAATATACCTGACCTAAAGTTTTCATTGCAGGTTTTTAACCCTGGGGCTTGGACCTTGCTCTAATATGGGACCCTCTGTCACCCTTCTTTAAAACTAACCTCCAAGGAGGACTGGGAAAATTTCCAGCCTAGTTAAGCATATGGTGATCACTAATCACTCTTCCATGAATGAAAAAACCTTTTCTGGTATGGATATAAGGGTTTACCTGTGGATTCAAAACTGTGGCATGCATAGAGTAACACAGGGCACAGAATTCCTGAGGGGAACTCTCTGAGCTTGATTGTTTGACCCATATTATAGTTCTGCTGATCTCAGTGGAGAGACCAAAAGAACCCCACTTTTCTAGTAGTTCAGCAAACCTCAGCCACCCACAGGCTGTGTAAGCATCCTAAGGTGTCTCATGCCTGGCTGAAGAGCCCCTATATAACACAGGGTAGAAGGGCTAAAACTGATACCATATAGCGCATTGGAAACTATCCAAAATCTAGGTGAAAAATGAGAGGTTTGCACTGTATCTGACCTTTCATTATCCTTTGTGAATTCAGTTAGGCACAGCAGCAGAAAGACAGCAACCTCAGTTTCCATTATGTCCTCATATCTATCAGAACAAAAGATGTATTATTTTGATGCAGTTTCTCACCCAGCCTCATGTGTTTCTTCCAACAAATACTGTATTTCTGTCTTCAGCATACTCATCCCCTCTCAGACACATTTTGGAAGCATTTTACCAGGTTACACAGAGAGACAGAATTATCTTTATCTCTTGCCAATACCATCCATCACTACAAACCCAACTGTGCAGCACACAGCAGGTTACACCTCCTGCCACAAGCTGACATGTCAGCATTCCTGTGTCCCACTACAGGGCTAAAAATCATTGTGTTAGAAGAATGACACAGCCTCCAATGTCCAGTCTCTCTCTAACAGCTGATCCATTCACTTTTTGGGTTCCTACTGAATACCACCATCTAGAAATGTCCCCCTACAGTCCACTGCTGGAGAGGTGGTACAGATATACCACTGAAAACACATCTGGTGAATCTGTGTCAAGCATCAATTATATTCTTGGGACAAAGGGCTTGCAGTTTTCTCCGTGTCTGTTTGCATCAGTCCAGCTGACAAAAAGAGGGGTGCAAATGGGGTGGCTGAATTGAGCCCAACATACACAGTCAAATGAAACTGCTGAAGGAATGTGTGTAGGTAAAAAAAAAAAAAAAATAAATAAAAATCCAATTACTGGAGCTGGAATTAGGCCAGAACACCTTCACTAACACCTCTAGTCATGAAAAAGAGAAAAAAAAGTGATCCTTAATGACCACAAATGATCACAGACTCTGTTTTCCATCTCTTACAAAAGCCAGCGTATTCAGCAGTGTTACATTCCCCAGAGCTAGACGGATAAAGGGGGAAATATGTCACTGATGTTTTTTCCCTCCCAAGAAATTCACGATCCTGTTTGCACTAATTTCAACAGCACCAGAGATTTTCAGAAGGAGAATCAGTCCTGTTTAACCTGGAAGCTGACAGCATTAAAAACCTAAGGTGTCTCACCCACTGGTTTTTTTGGTGGGTTTTTTTTTGGTTTGTTTTTTTTTTTTTTTTTTGTAGGGGCAATCAGGATCTGCTTCTTTTCAACTAGTACACGTAAAAAGCCTCTTAACCATTAGACTCTGTTACTCTCAGCAGAATGGAAACAATCAGCTTCTCTGAAGGTACTTTGTAATGTCATTCCAATGGGACAATTACTGGTCTGTCCCAAAGCCCACTGAAGTAGATAGAAGGGCTTCTGTGGGTTTCACTATGTTTTACAGTCAGGTATGCAAAGAGTTAGAAAAAGCTTTGCATTTTTCATGCTCACTAATGAAGAACTATCAGTTTATACAAATGCTAACTGTTTTTGAAGGCCATGACTCTGTATGCCTTTTCTGATACATATCATTCCATCTCAAAAATGTCCTGGTTTATACTCAAACCATGTAACCTACTCATCCAGTGGTTATCATTTACAAAAACTTTGCTCTCTCTTACAGGTTACTGTCTCTTACTGTGCTGTCCTGCAGTTAACCTCCCGCTCAGCTGCGCAAAAGAGATGCTTAGTCAAGCTAAGCTCAGGTTAATTTGAACTGAACTACACAAAAGCTTAGCGGTTACAGAATTAGCAATAGGTGGTAATGTACAAGGCACACTGGAGTATCTAGCTGATGTATACTTAGTGCTACATTGTATACACATATAAGCCACCAAAAGTATTCCAACTTCTCTTCAGTATCCAAGAGTATGTTTTACTTACCACATGGCACCACTCAACATAGTACCTGCTAATCATTTGAGCCACCAAACTGTGTAAACAGAATGACATGATTAATGGCAGCAGGTGGCACAATTGAAGAAGCTCTGAAGAAAATGGATATTTAACAATCCCTGTTCATGAATAGGTGGGTTTTACCAAGAGATTATCAAGCTCTTTGATAAGCTGATAAATATTTTCTGAGAGAACAAGAAAGAGATGCCTTTTTCAGGTGAGGAACAAAATCTACATGGAGTTCTGCAATTAGATGCCTATATTACACTTTAAAAATCAACCTCAAGATATATCTCATTATTTCAATTAGCAGGATCATTGAGATCCATTCCTTGAAGTCAGATTTTCTACTCATAGGTTAGGAAAAAAGGCAGATTTTCCTTTATTTACAAGAAGAAAAAAAATTTTTTTTTGGTGGGGAAGAAGAAACATAAAATATACCCTTCATATGCTGCACTTCAATTCATCTGTTTTCAACTTTGAAGTTTAGTATAAACCTGAGGTTTAAAATACATATAGAGGTGTCTCATATCAGGCTGTGGCTTGGATTCAATCGAAGTCTGCATCTACCTTCTTCTATTTACATGCAAACAGAAATATATCCACCCCCTCTCTATATTCCTATTTCTTCAGTTCCTTGCCCCCTGAAGGATGAATACACAGGAGTAAGAAGGACTAACTTGCCTTTACTCACCCATCCTCTCCTCAACTGGAAAAGGAAGAGGAATGAAGAGCTAGGAGACCGTCTTTTCCCCTCACACACTTGCTGGTCATCAGTTCTCATTGGCATTCAATGTCTTGCAGGACAATTCTTGGCATGGTGTATTCTTTTTCCCAGTAATTTGCTCATGCTATTGCCTGCTAAAGTCTCAACTTTTCTTCACATGAAAATTACTGAATCGAAACTAAGAGAACAGCTTGCATGGATCTACATTTACTCCTCAGATTATTTGTTCAAAGAGACTGATATATTTCTGCTGTCAAACTTACAGTTGGCTTAACACAACTTGAAGCCTATAGTGTTGCTCCAGCAAGTGCTACTGGTAAAGTTTGCTCTATCCAAAATGCTATTTTTCACTGCCAAAACACACACCAATTCTGTGCTCAGCTATGGAAACTTAATGAATGAAAGGGGGCTGGTTGTGAATTCTGAAGAATTTATTTTATTTCATATTCTTTTTTACATTGGCTTCTACTCTAAAACACTTTTGCCACTTTAATAGGCAATAAAAAATGACCAAAACCATTGCTGTCCTTAGACCTTGTGGTAGTTAAATAAAACAAAGCAACATTCCAGGCTACATGTTGAGAAAGAACACATAGTCTCACTTAACTTACAAAGCAGACAAGCATTTTTGCTTGCCTGCTTTGGAAGCATATATGCTTGCAAAGAAAGGGTGTTGCAATACCATCATCATAAGGTTTGTTATTGGGGTTTTTGAACCTATTCTCATTTCTAAACTCTACATTGTTGGGAAAAAATCCTATGTTTAACACCTTAGGCTGACAGGAGAAATAAGATGCATGAGGGCTTGTTGCTTAATTGCTGATGGAGTGGCATTTTGCTGCTGCTCTACCAGGGCCCATGCGATGGATCTGAGCAAAATACTGCTGAATTATATAAGTGAAGCCCCACTCAATCTCTTTAGGCAAGAAAGTGTGCCCTAATATGGACATTTGCTTTACATTTATATACTTTTATTTTATCTTTTGTCAAAGAAAATAGTTATTAGCACTGACCAGATATTCTTAGCTCTGGTAACATGACCTCTTCCTTACTTTTTATTTACTGTCATCTTACAACCCTCTAAATTCTGAATTTCTGCAAAATTTTCAGCAAATATTGAGAGGATTTATGCTCCTCTAAGATGCTTGTGGTGTTGCTTTTTTTATTATTATTATTATTATTATAATTATATGCCATTCATGGCATCTACACAAACTTGTTGTTTCAGCTATGGAACAAATCCATAAGACATCACTGTAGATGCAAACCATGTACCCAAATGAGTTGATTTTGGCACCCAGATTGCTGATGAAATTTATGCTTCATTAACAGATGCCTAATGTATATAATACACGTATTTTAGAATTGGCCTCAACATGGCCAGGGAGGCTGGCTGAACCCATGAAAATACAATTACCTAATGAGAGATTAGAGAGTTTTGCTTGTTGTATTTACTATTTCTAGGAAATTACTGTGTGTCTCTAAGGCTATGTCAGCTTTCTTGCTTAAAGTACGTTTTAAAGTTATTAGAGCTTGCAAGCTAAACTAGTGGAAAGACAGGGAAAGGCAGCACAATTTCCTTTTAGATCAGAGCCAATGTTTCTCCAAAACCTTAGCAGGCTGGGTTTGCTATAAGATCAATGCAGCTGAACACTCCACCTGCAGAATGAGCTCACTGTCTGTGCATTACGTTAGCCCTCTGCCAGTCCAAGTAGTAAGACTCCTGGGGTTGGTCTTGAACCTGCTGCTCCCTGGAGTAACACTGGAGTGCTAAGCTTAGCTGCCAAGACGCCAGTCCAGGTATTAAATGCATTCTTGTTTCTGTTACTTTCCAGCACTTTGAGGACCACATTAGAAAGTCCAGAAAATTTAATTGGAAAGCAAGGAGAATGCGGAATTCTTAAAGGCATTTTACAGGCAGGATTATGTTCTCAGAAAAAAAAAAACCAAAACAACAAAACAACAAAAACCCACAAACAAACAAACAAAAAAACAACCCACAACAGGTAAATCCATTGGAATTTACACCTTTGCAGGCTGCAATCACAGTGTGTTCAGAAAACTTCAAGATCACAGGTGCATGGATTCACTAAACATCAAGATGTCACAAAACTGTAATTGATTTGAACTCTCATTTGATTACAGCTTTTCAAAATTTAAATCTTACCCACAAAGATTGTTGAATAGAATTTGAGGAAAGCCAACAATACCATTTTAACATTCAGGTGCTTTGGTGTTTGGGACAGTTGAGAAAAGGAAGAGCATTGAATCTGGAACCACTTCAGAATACAGACCGCTGTTAAGCTCAGGCTGTCTAAAAAATGAAGACAAATTAAAGAAAATGGAAAGTGATTTCCTCTTCCCTGTGTGCAGAATGACTTGACCAACACTGTGAAAACTCTAACATTCATAACTGTAAAAGTCATTAACCAAATGTCCTCCAGCTTGAAGAGGTCGTTTCCTTTATCTCATCAATACTTTAAACATGAGGCAAGAATGAACTGCTATTTTGGATCACCATTCTTATGTCAAATTTTGCATTATGACCTCTGAAAAACATTTGCTTAATTCGTATATAAAGCAGATTAAAGTAGTCTCTTTTGCTTGCAGTTTGTTTCTCTGTGATGAAAAGCAGGTCTTTGTGGTGGGGTTTTTGGTTTTGTTTTTTTTTTTAAAGTAATACTTCAGAGCAACAGCTAAGAATGGGCATATTTATTTCAATAAGATGAGTTTGAAAGGCTGAGGTGAATAAAGAAAAGGCTTTGAACAGTAGCTCTGCCTTAAGTGTAATTAGTTTTATGTAGTTGTTATGAATAGCTGTAGCACATTTTCTCTGAGAAAAAAAGCTTCATCGATATTATTGCTTGCTGCAGACTGGTGGTAAAAGTGGTGGTGAAGAAAAATTAAATCCAGCATTTATTATTTTTTTAAATTTAAAAGTGAAATAAATGCTGAGTCTAAGTTCAAGCCCCTGGATTCTAGCTTGCCTCTGTGTGTTTATGTGTAGGACATGAACTGGACACTCTCTGCCACCAGAGCTTCAGCCCGTGTATTGTGCTTACCCCCAGGCCAAGGCAAAGAGCAGTAGCACAGCTTGTTCTTTTGTCTTGTGGCTACAGCAGACTTCATTAGTCTCCTTTATATCATGACTATGCAAGAAAATGATGACAAGAAAATGACTGAAAGACAGTGATGGTTGAAGCCTGATTCAGATTGCTGAACTGTATCTACAGCATGACACCTGCATAGTAATCTACACATCCTACCTTTGTGGCAGGAAGACGAGGAATGAATAACCTGCTTGTGTGGAAATTACATTTTCTCCTTCCAGTCAAGCACACTGCTTCTCTATGGCCATATTTATGTAAGCATGAACGCAGCTGTACCCTGGAGCAGATCATTTTTTAACTGTTACACTTAGTTCACACTGAGATAAAACTGTTTTCTTGTTGTTGTTGGCCAGTATGCTGGTATTTGAACTTGTTGGGTAAGCAACTCTGTCTTATTCTATGGACTAACAGAAGACATAAGGCTTGGATGGGGCTCTGTAGCGCTTTTCAACACTGTACTTGCTTTAGAAGGGACAAAAGAAAAACAAAAGAGAAAACATTTCCATGTCTATTGTTTTAGTGGCTCAGAATCAGACTTTTGCATGGTGTCATGTGTATCCATGGAAAGAATGTGGTAAGGCTGCAGGCTGTCGCCTCCTTCTCCTCCCAGTTTCCATTTAGAGGCCCAACAAATTTGAGAAGAACAAACCTGTTTCATATTTTCTGCACAATAGAGAGGCAACTTCTAGCTTCAGGGGAGAAAAAAAATCCAACAACTCCCAGCAAAGTGCAGAAGTTCATGAAAAAACCTTCAGCACAAGAGAGACTTCAGAAACTAGAAAATTCAGTAGGAGACACATAGTGCAATGAAATTTGCCAGATGTGAAGTTAACGTAGTGGGAGCCAGGGGACTTGCAGGTCTGCTATTTTTTTTTTTAGCAGTTATTTCCTGGGTGCCTTTGAGTAAGTGAAAGAAATCTCCATTTAGCTGGCTGTAGTGTGTCCAGTCCCTGATTCTACAAGTCACACAGATTCTGTGTTGCCTCAGATTACCAAAGTGAGGGCGATAACAGTCCATTTGCCTATTCATGTTCCCAGTTCTTTACAGCAAGTACCTGTTTCTTTCTTTTTGTATATAAACCCAAGGAAAATCTTGATGAGACCTAAATGATGGTCCTAAACACAAGGATCTGACCCTGAGCACACTGAACTAACTTCAAAGTTGAACATGGTTTGAGCGTCGGGCTGGACTGGATGTCCTCACCAACCTAAATTAGCCTATGTTTATATTTCACTGCAATAGACATCCAATGTGTGTTTTAATAAGCAGATAAGTTTGTCATGAAAGTCTGCACATTGCCAAACCACAGCGTTGGGATTCAGACAGCCTCCTACAGTTCCTAATGCCTTCTTGTGGGACGTTACTTGTGGTGACTCCCACACCCATCTTGGGTTCAGCAGGCTCATAAATCTGTGTACAGTTGGTGAGCCATATCCCATCTCTCACATTAAACAAGGGGTGCAGTTAAGCCTATTTCTGATGTGAGACATCTAGGAACAGCAAAGACAATTTGTGAAGGCAATCACTTGCTCAGTGAGAGCTAGCCCCTTCTTTGCCTCCCCAAGATAATTGTGGTGGACCAGCTAGAGATTCTCTGACTTAGAAAGGCTTTGAGCAAGTCTTCCAGTGGTGACAGACTTGGAAATGAGCAAAAAGTCTTAGCCCCTGCAAATAAGGTCTGCTGTGTTTAGCAGAAGAGGATGTTACATGCATTGCCTGTGAGCAAACAGCCACCAGAGAATATACTGGATTTGTATCATCCATCTCCACTTCCCGTGAAACAATTGATCAAGTGTTGACTAAATACTGTGGCTGTAGAACCTAAGTGAGCTTTTTGCCATGTGAGTAGAAAAAACATCTCTTGCTGTGTGCCTGAAGGAAGCCCATAGTCACCTGCTTTTGTTTGCTAGCATTGTTTCTGTGATTTAGTGAGGATACATAGCAAAGAGCTGCAAAAAAACCCTCTCATATTGGTTAGAAACAGAGTGAAGTAGCAGCAGCAGGTAGGTTAATATGTCTTGGAGAGACAAAAGTGCCAATCTGAGACAATTACAACTAAGCATAACAATCTGGAATCATAAAGTTCATTTCTAACATCAAAAGGCTCCATCTCCTGAAGACACAGGTAGCAAGAAAAGTAGAAAAAAACAATTGGCAGTGGCCAATCGCACTGATGTTCCTGACTTATTCACTATTCCCAAGTCCTTGGATTCAAGGACTTCATAGAATAATTTAGGTTGGAAAAGACCTTTAAGATCATCAAGATCAACCACAAACTTAACACTGCCACCACTAAACTATGTCCCTATGCTCCATATACCTCCAAGGATGGTGACTCAACCACTTCCTTGGGCAGCTGGTTCCAGTGCTTGATAACCCTTTCGGTGAAGAAATTTTTCCTAATATCCCATCTAAACCTCCCCTGGCACAACTTGAGGCTATTTTCTCTTGTTTTGTTACCTGGAAGAAAAGGCCAACACTCACCTCACCACAACCTCCTTTCTGGTAGTTGTGGAGAGCAATAAGATCTCCCCTCAGTCTTCTGTTCTCCAGACTTACCAACTTCAGTTTCTCCAGCCACTTTCTGTAAGACTTGTTCTGTAGACCCTTCACCTTACGCATACATATAGTAATTTTTACAGATGTCTTTTTCTGTGGATGACTGAGTTGAGATACTGAAAAAGGCTGTAATTTAGAAGGATTTGTGAACCTATATTCTGGAAAGATTAATATCAGTGTTTGATTTTGTATATATATATATATATATTTATATAAAAAAATATATCCAGGTGCTATATTGCCAAATTTACAAAATCAGAATACAGAAATTAGAGAAACTTAAAAAAAAATAAATAAATAAAAATAATAATCTTAAACATGAGAAGGTTGGAGAGCACTCGTATTATAAATCAAAGAGTTTTTCATAATCCTAATTAGACCTTACTCTCTTTCCCTCACACATGCAGATGCTTAACTTCTGGCTCTGGATCTTACCTCCTTCATTATCAAAGGGTGAAAGAAAGGCGCAAATGATCTGCAGAACACTGCAGTGTTGAACTAGGTGTCCCAGGAGGAGGTCACTTTAGAGATGGACAATACAAGTACAAGTCAGCTTGACTGGAAATCCAGTGTAAGAATTTCAGGGTGACTTGTGGAGTCATTCGCTTATGCAGCTACAGATGTACTACTGCTCACATGGTTTTGTATTACGGGAAATTTCAAACTACAAGCTCCAATCTACAAGCTGACTGTTAGTTTACCAGAACATTAATTCTGGTCATGTCTATGAATATAAGCCTAATTTCAGGCCCTCACTGCAACATTAAATAGCACGTAACTGAAAATTAATATGGAAAACCTTAAGTGAGAGGAAAGACTAAGGAGAACTTTTAATAGCTATGTTGCACTGAGAAACTGCTAGTTATCCAATGACCCCTTATTCTGTAATCATTCAACTGGACACAACTGATTATATCTGTCCCTCTAGCATACATTTGGGAAAAGGGAGCAGGGAAAAACAAGGAAAAAGAGTGAACAGCCAGAATAATGACTCCTTATTTTTATATGGAGCCTTACATCCCTATATTACCTAGGTTCAGGGATGATAATGAGACCCATTAGCAAAGCGCAGATACTCCTGGAGTATAAATATATATTCATAAATAGAGTGAGAAAGACCAGAGCTTTTTAGAACATCATCAGCTCTGTCAGCAAAGAAATTTATGTGATTCATACATGCATTAACAGAAGCAGGCAGGTAATCACATCCTATTTCTCAGAAACACAGTCCTCAGCCTGCTGGCTAATTATGGCAGCAACAAACCCCCCAAATTCTAGACACCAAACACTAGTCTGAATGACATAACAGAGTTGTTTGGCTCATGGTGATTCATGCTGGATGGGGCTTCAGTACCCAAAATACCATTCAGAACTGCTTTTTTAATCCTACTATTTCATTCTAAAATCTCCTCTTCATTCTCATATCACTCTTGAAAAAACCCAACCAAACAACAACAGTAAAAATGTATGCGCTCTCCACCTTTCATCCAGCATAACAGAACATCCACCAGAGCTGATCTACATCCACCCTTTGGTGAAAAGCCTCCTGCTTTCCTCTAAATTCTGAAGAATGCTGCACCTGAAAACTGAAACCTCTAGAATGAGAGTGAATTACCCTATGCAGTTTCTTGCCAGGCCGCTTGGTGCTTTAGTGACAAATGTAGAACAAATGAGGCCACAGGCAAAAGTTCTTCTGACAGTCAGTGCTACTGATTTTTGTTAGCTCCCTGATTAGATATCAAATTGATTACAGCTATTAACCAAGCAGTGCTTCACCTGGCTTCCTATCATGTTACAGATTATCCATTTGAGCTTAACTTGCAGCAGGTAGCTCTCATTTCATATCCACAGGACACAAAATCTTTATTTGTCTGGGTCTTGGAACTCACAGCTCACCTTCCTGCCTGCGGGGTTGCTTGCCTTACTGAATGAGAGCAGCAGGATCCATGCAGTTGGCACTTGTACTTCACTTACATTCACAATAAAACCAGTTCCTGACAAACACACACAGAGAAACACACACTCATATATCCCTAGTGCCACTTAAGATTATGGACAGATGGGGCAGAAGAAAAGAGGGAGCCGCTCTTTTCCTTGAGGTTTTCCTTGTCCTGTGGTATGCCTGCTGTGAACGAATATGGCTGCAAATATAATACTCATGCATCAATATCAACCCTTGAACGTGAAAATATAAAACCCAACACCTTGAAATTGTGGGATTGCTTCCAATATTTACCTATTTTTAAACTTAACAACCTTGGCAACATCTCTTACAAGCATCACTACCTAATTTTAAAGATCCCTTGTGAGAGAGAACCACATTTTAACTGCAGGGAAATACTGAAGTCACTTGGCTGCAGTGAAACTGCAGGGGCTTGGGGTGTTTTTCAAAGCAAATGATTCATTTCAGGATTCTTTTTCTTTTTTCCTCCCAAAAATGTTTTGGGCTTTGGGTTGGTTTATTGGGTTTTTTTGTTTGTCTGTTTTCATTGTCGTTACATTCTTACTGTGAAAGACTTAGCTTTTTAAAGAAACAATTAAAAGTTATTACATTTCATATGTAAAAAAAGGTTGAATATAAAGGGGAAATCCCCACCTAAAAGGCATTAGCCTATGAGAAAGATACTTATATATGTGTGTGCGTGTATATATATGTTCATTTCACCAACTTTATGAAATATTTTTGTGTGGTAAGTTGGCTAGAAATTAGCCCTGAAGCAGCTAACACAGCTGAAATGCTGAGGAACAAGGGCAAATTACAATGGATGAGCAAAGCAACAGTTGGACTCTCTTCAGAACAGCGTGCACGTGCAAGGCCACACACATCCAAGAATCTGGGGTGCAAAATTGGTAGGATATCAAGCTGTACTCTAATTTTTTTAAATGTACCACTGAGCAGCTCTGCTTGCAGGTGGTGGAACACCTCCAGATGTTGCTGTGAGAGCAGCTCTGAGCACATCAAAAAGCATCTCCTCCACAGGCACTTCCAGAGAGCAGCTGGCAGCCATTTGGTGCAGCTCGTTACTGTGAAGGACCCCAGAGGGGTTAGTGCTTTGTACCACACTGCTTATGAACGTCAGAGCTATGCTTGGTAGTGCTTTCTGCTGTGCAGTGTAAGTCATGCCTAGGTTACATCCTCATCCAGCTCCATCCAGTCCTGCACAGGCAGAACAGTTCATCATTTTAGCACCATTATTATTAATAGTAATATTCTTAGGCTGGCTGAGGCAGCCGGAAAAGGAGACTTAAGATATCCTTTAAAAGAGACAAGCACACAGCTGGCTGCTGGCAGCAGCGGTAAGCATCAAAGGGCTTGGAATGGAAGAGGGAGCCAGAACCATGTGTGAGGGAGGTGTTTTTGTGGCAGGCTCTGTCCCAGAGAGACAGAGCAAAGGAAACATCACAAAATTATTCAGAAATACAATTTCAGGATGGGAGAGCAGAGGCAAGGGGACTGTTAGAAAATACGGAGTTGTATGGGAGAAAGACCACAAAAACGTGGTGTTAGAAATGGTGCAGAAGCAGGGAGGGCAGCTGCTGAAGATAAGAAAGCAAGCAATGGCCATGACAGAAATTTCTTCAATCACACACAGCTGGACAGAAACAAACGGAGCCATTATATGATTATGGGTTAGTCTAAACCAGTGCTGAACTGAGAACCTAAGATAATTGGGGGTGAATCAGAATGTACACTCAAGAAACGCCCCTGAAATGCATAACTAGGACCCTAAGGTGACCTATATGTTTACATTACAGTCCTGCTAATCTCTGCTATGCCTATTTTGCACTCACTGAGTGCTGTGCTGACAATCTGAGTTTATTGAGGGACTGAGAAGACTTCCCTGGAAATATTAAGGGTATCATTAACCTTTTTCATTACCATGAGCTTGAAGTTAGCTTATCCAGAGGCTTAACACCCCCTTCCCATCTGTCTCCTGCACTGACACACACACATGCAGAAT
This sequence comes from Coracopsis vasa, assembly GCA_026283785.1. Classification (NCBI taxonomy): domain Eukaryota; kingdom Metazoa; phylum Chordata; class Aves; order Psittaciformes; family Psittacidae; genus Coracopsis; species Coracopsis vasa. The sequence goes on along the minus strand of JANHGB010014209.1, from coordinate 452 downwards.
TTTCACCCTTGCATCCCTTTGCTCCACTCCCCCTAACTCTTCTCAGCTTCCAAGTCACACCAGTCTTTTCACTTTGCCAGAAAAAGCGACCCAGCTCCACTGGCAAATAACATAAGGAAACTCAGCCCAGCCAAGGTACGCGCTTCTTCACTTTTATTCTGTACGTTTCCACACAAGTGACAATACAGAAAAAGTGTCCAAAAGGAACAGTAACCATCTCTTTCACTGGATGCAGATTTCCTCTTTCCCCCAGTTTAAAATCAATTTGTTTAGCAACACAGTGATCAAGATACTTTGTATAAATAGGAAATGCAAGAAAATCAGGGAAGAAAATACTTTCTCGCTTTATTACAAAAACACCCTCCCCCTTCCCATATTCCCCTTCACTGCTGATTACCTGGACCCTGATTCTCTGTTAAACATATAGTTTCACTTCATGGGTGCTGCTGCAT
>JANHGB010014207.1:8677-39774 GCA_026283785.1 Coracopsis vasa | reverse complement strand
CTATCCATCAAATCAATGCCTCTCCAGTTTAGAGACAAGGATGTCATGTGGGAAAGTGCCTTGCACAAGTCCAGGTAGATGACATCAGTTGCTCTTCCCCTATCCACTAACGCTGTGGCACCATCATAGAAGGCTGCCAAATTGGTCAGGCATGATTTGCCCTTAGTGAAACCATGCTGGCTGTCACAAATCACCCCCTTATGGTCCATGTGCCTTAAAATAGTTTCCAGGAAGATCTGTTCTATGATCTTGTTGGGCACTGAGGTGAGACTGACTGGTCTGTAGTTTCCCAGGTCTTCCTTCTTTCCCTTTTTAAAAATGAGGGTTATATTTCCCCTTCTCTAGTCAGCAGGAACTTCTCTGGATTGCCATGGCCTCTCAAATATGACAGATAATGGCTTGGCAACTACATCCACCTGTTGCCTCCAGATCCACAGGTGCATCTTGTCAGATCCTCTGGACTTATGCACTCAAGTCTGATACAGAGGTCAAGATTTATGAAATTTATCAAATATAAATTATTTTTAAATGGGCAACTTTATAGAGGAGCCTAACTCTCTTTTAGGGAAAACTCTTTTAAAAGAAAAACCTTGCAGTTTCTTTTTAGACACCAGAGGATCTAGATGGAAAAGAGCCAATATGAATGCCTCATCTCTTGGAAAGCTTTCATTCAGCTTTCACATTTTATCAAACACCAGGAATTCTATTGAGGTTTCCTTGGCAAGGACTAACTGGAGCGTTTTCTAAACTTTGGCATTTATAATTTTTTAATATAGTGTTTGCTCAGGCTGCACTGCTGGGTATTGTGAAGTTCAGATTCCAAATCAAACAGGAGACACAAATGCTTAGGGAAACAGACTTTGTTAGTTCTGGTACTTGTAGATATCTTTATTTTTATTTTATTCTGCCGTGATTTCTGAATATGCATTTATAAATTTTTTGAGGTCCTCAAAAACAGAGATCCTGAAATTCTTTCCCAGATTTGTCTCCAATTTTCACATTTCGGCCAAATCTAAACAATTTTCAGTTGGTAATGAAGGTTTTGTGACAGATCAGAGCCTCTGGGTCTTGCGGCTAATGACATCTCAGACTAAACCAGCAGTAATCTACTTAAAAGTGAGATTAATAGTTTTTAATGGGCTTGTATAGTGTTTTTCCACAACAACTTGAGCTATTTCTGTACTGATCGTATGTTCCAAGAATGTAGGAAAACAAAATTGTTAATAGTTCTTTTTAACAGCAAAGTTTTACATATATAAATTCAATTATATGTTTTTTGTTTTCATCATAATGCCCAGAATAACATTTATGAGTTGAGCTCTTCAGCAGAATCCTGATGTGGACAGCGTAAGCCCTTCTACTAGGGTCAGAAACTGTTACAGAATAGCAAATATGACAGTGTGGCTGTTTGAATGACCCACTTTTTGCCAAAATGTCTTTTATTTTTTTCAACTGCTCATTTAATCACAGAATCACAGAATGTTGGAAGCTGGCAGGGACCTCTGGAGGTCATCTGGTACCATGCCCCTGCTCAAGCAGGGCCACCCAGACTGAATTGCCCAGGACCATGTCTAGAGGGCTTTTGGACATCTCTAAGGATGGAGAGTCCACAACCTCACAGGACAATCTGTGCCAGTGCTCAGTCACCCTTGCAGTAAAAAAGTGTTTCCTGATGTTCAGCAGGAACCTCCTGTGTTTCAGTTTGTGCCCACTGCCTCTAATTTTGTTCTGTTTTGAAAATCTATCACTTCTGTCATTATGTTGAATCAAAAGCAGTATCCTTACAAATTGTTTTACAGCTACAGGGGGAACTGATCTTGAGGATGCATCCTCTATCCTAGAAAATATATTTTTTGTATGGTACAAGAAATAGGGTAAGAAAGCAGTTTGAGCAATGAATCCATTATTGAACTCCTTGCTCACAAGCCTTGGAATGTAGAATCACCACAAGTACAACTGCTGGGGGTAAAAAAGAGATTTGAAAAAGAAACAGACCTTTTCTCAAAACACAGTTTGTTCATTAAAAGAAAGCAATAAAATTGCATGCAATTTTACTTGAAAATCAAGAGCTACTTGAAAATCAAGAGCTTTCATCTTTTTCTTTATTTTGAGCAAGATTGCTTGATGGAAGGGGTTACTTCTTTTCACCAGTGAGGGAGAGACAGTGGTCCTTCTGGCAGATTCTTACAGGCAGTGGAGTAAGGAATGTATTAGTCCTTTGCCAAAGTGGTCAGAGGGGAAGGGAGCAGCACTCAGTAGGGATGTGTGCTAGCAGAATAGCATTAATTTGGCCTTGCTGGATATTTGATAAGAGCAAAGAGTGTTTTTTAACATTCACACTGCAAGCATTTTAATGTGCCCTGTTATTAAAGCATACACTATATGTACTGAATGTGTTTTACTGCTTGGCTTCAATGAAGGATACTTCTCTGATACTCTGCTGTACTATGACATTAAAAGACTGTTTCATGGGTTGAGTTTGCAAGTGCTTAATACAGAAATACTTCTAGACTATAGAACAAATTATATCAGTATGAGTAACTTTGTACCAAAGCTTTTTCCAAGAAGTAAACCAAATTTTTAACAGAGAAAAAACAGGAAGCCAGCATAAGTAACATCCTTCTCCCCAAGCACTGAAACTGAACTACATAGTCAGAGCCTAATGCTACAGTTCCTCTACATTTAAAAGAGTGAAAGTGCTTTATTTACTCTGAACTAACTGTAATAGGTGTGTTCCAAGAGCCCCAATAACTTCTTCACAGGTATTTGCAGTCTTCCCATTACCTTGTTTTGTAAGAATATGAACATGTTGTTCATACCTTGGCCCTTCAAGTATAGTTTTCAGGTATAGAAACATTGTTATATGGCATATGTGGATTTCTCTGAGGCCATGAGAGAAATACAGAATGTTGGGAGAAAAGCCTACCTTTTTTCCTAGATCCTCCTTTAATGTGTATTTTGCCTGTGTATTTCTTTAAACAGTCCTTTTCTATAATAGAAGTGCAGTCAAGTATTTTGACAAGTTGTGCATAACTGGACTTTATCGTTTTGCTCCTATTATTTCCTGGAAGTTGCTACATTCTCTGTTCAAGGAGATAAAGCAGTTTCCATAGCCTAATGCTAGTGCTACTGGCATTGTATAAAACAATATGTGGGGGAAGTCCTGCAGCTCATCACATCCTGAAAGGAGAGTAGTCCTGGTCATTTGAGCACAGTTCGTCTATGCATAAGGCTACTAACCTTACAGTACAAAGGATTTTTCTTCACTAGAGTGAAAGCTTGGAGAGATTTCCTGGAAGAAAGTGAATGTTCAGAATTGGACCATCAAAACAGTTTCTGAGAAATCTGCTGCAGCTGAGTTCTCTTCGCAGACGCTCATTCCAAATCTGATCAAGAGTATTTTGCTTTACTTTTGATTCTGGAGGGATGTCTGCAGATCTCTACAGGTTAAATAAAAATGTCGTTCATAATCACATTTTATCAGTAGTAAGACATAGATAGCCTTTAAATCACAATGTGTATGTTTTTCTCAGTAAAACCTAAAAACAAAATGATTTTTTTTTCAGCTGTAAAATGGGTGACTGAGAAAACAGGTGCTATATCTGCACTGAACAACTGTTAATATGGCTATATTTAATAGAAGGTGCCAACGTTGACTAAAATGTCAGTCACTTCAATAGGTCATCAGTTAAGGCTGTAAGTAGGAACATCCTCATTTAGAGAAAAATTCTTAGTTTAAACCACAGAGGACTTTTTTTAAAATGCTGTAGTAATAAGATAAACTGAAACTCTGCACCCCGCAATTCTGTTCCTCCAAACTTTGAGTTTTACACTGGGTAGAAGAGCAAAAATACAGTCAGAAAATTCAGGTAAAATGTCCAGGGTCCAAGTCTCACAGTAGACCTTCAGCTTGCCTTCATTTGGAGTAGGATGGAGATTTCCAGAGCTTCTTCCAGCTGCCTGTCCCCCAAAAGATAAAACACATGCCAATCCTATCTATGTGGATCATGCCATTGCTCAGCAGTGGCCTTGTCTTATCCCCAACAAAATCCCATTTTAAGGCAACACAGTGATCAAAGGCCTTGGCTGTGCATGTGCTGAGTCAACTTTTCTTCAGCCACTTCACGTCACTCAGATAATATCAACTGATCAGACAACATTGAAGAATCTGTACTTATTTCTTTCTGCTGTGCTGAAATTCCTTGAAGTACTGCTAAGTTAGTACAAATACACTTGAGTGCTAGTAGAAAAGTCTAGTATGGCTTTTTGTTCTCTGGGAATAGTAGGACACCATATATGAAAATCATTATGAACCTTTAAGCAGGAACTCTTCCTAATTTTTGCCATACAGTAATTTTCCCCGTGTAAAATTTTGAACAGAAATTGTTCGTGAATAAGGGTGTGAAGGTTGTGTTAGGAACTGTGACAAGAATCAAGTCTATTATAAGAACAGACAGTAGAACACTCTTTAAAAAAAAAAAAAATTAGTGTGCAGTGCCAGATGATTATGGCTGAGTTTTTTCTTTCTGCTAGCCTTTCATTTGCTTTTTTTTTTCCTATGTTCACTTCATTAACATTCCCACGACTACCAAATCTCGACTCTCTCTCATCCCCCGCCCTCCCCCATCCTCTTTAAATCCGGGGGAGAAAACGACTGCCCGTCACTGAAATGTTTGTAAAGGCTTCCTATCCTGAAAGCAAGAAAAGCGGTCTGGGTCTCCCCTGCCTGTGTCTGTCTCACCAGCATGGCACCCGCTCGAGCAGGGCCTGGGGGTACTGCTCAGACTTCTGCCTTCTAAATGAGTTTTGCTCCGTGGAGAGGATGTTGTTGCAGGTTGCTTTTCTCCATGCTAACTTACTCAGTTTAATATGGTCTTCACTTTTTTTTTCTTCCCTCTTAATAAAAAGGATTAATGTGGGTTTGCTGTTCAAATATTTCTTTTTCTCATTCCCCCGCCAGCATAGTTTATTTAAACTGGGGTCTGTCTTTCTAACTTTAGAAGATCTCTTTGCTAGAACATGCAGATGGGCTTTCCCCCCCCCTTATAGGTAATTTAAACACTTTCTTGCTTTAAGATGGGGGTCTCCAGCACCGGACCTATAGAGCAGGTGCTAATTTTTAGTATGTCTCATGATTTCTTAATGCAGAAACGTGGGACCAACTCCCTCTAGCTTGGCAGAGCAATGCTTATAAATGACTTAAAGGGAATAACGCTGGTTTGTTCAGTTACTTAACGTCAGATGTTCTCATTTCCAGGATGGCACTCAGAAGACAGACAAGCAAACAGCTTCTTCAAGTGGGCTATCTATTCGTGGCGGTTTTGTGTGTCTCAGATCTCCCTTCTTATCTGTCCCCTTGGGGTTCCTTCTGTACTTCCAGATGTTGACGAGTGCGCAGAAGCTACGGATGACTGTCACATCGATGCGATCTGCCAAAACACGCCGAAATCCTACAAATGCATCTGCAAGCCAGGCTATAAAGGCGAAGGGAAGCAATGTGAAGGTAAGTACAGCTCGGCTCTTCTATCTGTCCTCCCCTCCCTTCTCTTATTTGTTTGGTCTTTAAAAGCTTTTGTAAATAGCTGAATTCCTGAAACGATTAATGCAGATTTACAGCTGCTTGACCTCAAATCTCGGTGTTTATTAGCAAGCATCCCCCTGCTGCTTTTGCTAATTGTCCGGCATCGGACGCCGCGTCCGCGAGCCTCATGTTAAAACCAAAAAATAAAGAAAAGTGTGGTAAGACGCGACGTTCCCCACGGAGGAGGCGACCCGGGGATCCGCACCAGCTTGTCCCGGGCAGCGCTGAGCCCACTGCCGGCGGGGGCTCGAAGCGTCGCGCCAAGCACGTGGTTTCGCCCCGCTGGGGCGCGCCCGTGGGGCCGGGCCGGCCAGATCTGGGATGGAGCCCCTGACTCGCTCCTCGCCACAGGGCGGGCCGGGCCGCCGTGAGTAACCGGGACCTGCCTGCGTGTGGCCGTTCCTCGGCTGCAGGCGCCCGGAGTGCCCTCATGCCTTCTCCCGCAGCCGGGCCAGCCAGAGCGGCTGCGGGGAACCGGGGCCGCCGCCCTTCGCCCTCCGCCGTGGGGCCGCGCCTGCCGCTGCGCGGTCTGTGGCCTCTCCACCCTGGCCCAGCGCGGTGTTGTGGACTGCACCAGTCGCTCTCCATAGATTACGGTGAGGCACACAGAAGCTTGTGCCCTCCGCCTGGCTAACGTGTGATTTACCATCACTCTTCTCGCCCAGTGAGACTCTCATCACCCCTGAGCCATTCACAGTCGATGTTTTTCAGTATCAGCTCGAATAGGACACTGGAGCTTGCTTTAGTTTGACACTTTGCTTGTGTTATGGTCATCCACTTTTAGTCTGCGGAACATTATTTTAAAAAGAACTATTTCAGATTATTGTACTTACACAGACATAAGTAGTTTGACTTCTGTATGTCCTTACATCAATCCTTGCAACTGAAAAAGACCTAGCATGAGTTATTAGGTGCTGTGCACACTCATTTCAAATTTTATGAACTCCATCTTGCTATTGAACTTCAGCAGAGAAATTGTTCTCTGGTGAAAAGAACAAATACTGTAATCACAGTGGAAAGCCTTACAAATAAAAGATGCAAGATTATTTTTCTTTTTCCTACTTGTAGATGCTTAGCAGCTATAAAAATTCTGTTTCCAACTCTCTCTATGGCAGTCTGAAACTTTTTCGAAGTCTGTATTGTCAGTCCGTTAAAAAGATTAGAGACCTAGAAATTACTTTGCTGAAGGCTCCAAAAGTTTGAAACTGCATATTATTCTCCATGGACTTCCAAAGTGTTTGTTAAAGTGCCTTCGTAAAGTGTTTTTGTGGTTGTCATATTTTTCCGTCTTGGCCTTAAATTGACAACTTTCTACCATCCACCTGTTGGTGCTCTAGTGTCTCTTAGCTGCTGTTCATTTGGAAGCCAGATCTTTTTTCTTGCAAACAGAATAATCATTCAGCACCGCTTCTTCCCCTATTCATTTTTTCTAGGGAAAGAGCTCTGTGCGGAGAAAATGCGCTCAGGGCCACAGCTGTGGATGCTACAGCATTCTCAGAATTGGTGGCACTTTTATTGGTTTTCCACATCAGAAGTTTCCTGAAAGCTTTAACTATTCATATTTTAGCTGTTGATCTCTGTTTCATGGTAGACCTGGCTGATACTCACGCCTACTTAATACCCATATTTCTCTTTGCCTGACTTACCTTGGCTCAATAAAAAAGAGAGCTCAGTAAGAAGTAAAAAAGTAGATTTCTCTGTGGATTGACATACAGAATCATGGAATTTCTGTGGTTGATGTAAAACTTGTGTCTAATGGATTTTAGTATCTGACAAGCTTGGTAAGTAAAGTAAGCTGGGGCAGATGGCAATGCATTCTGCATGGATGTTAGTTGTTCAGTGTTAGGTAAATGGATGTGAAGTGTCTAAACCAGGTATTACTATACATATGTTACTTTTTTTTTTTTAACACTGTTACAATAAGAGTTTGAAAGATTTTGCATCAGCTCTGTACCTTAAGTTTGTAATTAATATCAAACTTTGAGATGAGCGGAAAGCTTGAAATATTTTCGGATGCTTCCTTTCTGAAGCTTATTTTAGATTACTTTAATAGGATCTCTTAATTTGATCACAGAGTACTTTGAAACTTTGTTACTGAAATTATGTACCTCCAGTGATAGGCAGATATCATTCTGTCCTTTCAATAAGTGAGTAAACTCAAAATTAGAGAGGTGAAGGAAGGGTCATGCAAGTCAGACCTAAGATCTGCCTCAGGTCTGTTGTTCACATAGAGTGGGTTTATTTTGCACCTTGAGGTCAAGTATTCAAAACCTACAGAAATAAACAGACTAGCAATATTGATTGATATTTAATGTTCTGTCGCAAGACAACACTGGTAATCAGCCATTAAAAATTACCTTTTAAGATAAAAGTGACTGTGCTTGTAATAACAAACATGAAATGCACCAAATGTTTTTTGTTGTGCCAAAACCAAAGCTGGGTCATTAAACAATTCTCAGTCTTTATAACTGAGCTTTTCTAAATAAGCTTTTTGACTGCAGAAACCAGTTACAGTTGGGCTGAATTCTCAGTTCACAGATCTACCCTATCTTTTTTCTTTTTTTTTTTTTTTTTTATGGGTAGCCTTCTTGCCTGAACCAGCTGACCTGTTTCTCTCCACAGAGCACAGTTACTTATCCAGACAGAAGAGCTGTTCTTCCTGTGTCCTGTCTCCTGCTTCCTTCTGTAGATTTCAGTTCACCTTGTGTTTTTTCAAGCAGCTGTCTGCTATGCTTTGTCAAGCCATATGGTCAGCATTGCTGTGATGGTATTTCCCCATGTAACAACACATATCAATAGGCTTTGACCACAAATTTTCTAGCTAGCATTTTCATATGTCCATTTCTATTCAATATACAAAAACTATTAATCGAAAACTGATTCAGTTGCCCTAGCAGATCTACTATTACATAGGAAATCTTTCCTGTTGTGATTTTAGTCAGTGTATCAAATGCAGTGACCTGCGTTCAACTTTTTCATTTTCCCATGGTTTTTGTCTTTTTGTCTTTACCTTCTCTATATTGACTTTCAGTCTCACTACAGGTTGGTAATTTCCTCACAGGCTGGTATCTCAATCATAGCATCATAGAATAGTTAGCGTTGGAAAGGACCTTAAGATCATCTAGTTCCAAGCCCCCTGCCATGGGCAGGGGCACTTCACACTAAACCATGTCACCCAAGGCTCTGTCCAACCTGGCCTTGAACACCACCAGGGATGGAGGGATGGAGCATTCACAACTTCCTTGGGCAACCCATTCCCGTGCCTCACCACCCTCACAGTAAAGAACTTCTTCCTTATATCTAACCTGAACTTCCCCTGTTTAAGTTTAAACTCATTCCCCCTTGTCCTATTGCTACAGTCCCTGATGAAGAGTCCCTCTCTGGCATCCTTGTAGGCCCCCGTTTACAACACCAGAAGCAGAAAATGGAAGCAAGCTTACAACTTTTGTTGGCAGAAAAACACTCTTTATGATCCTCAGTGGGGAACTTTAGTTAATAAACTGAGAAATATTAAAACAGGAGTCTTAAAGAAAAAACAGCTCTGATGTCAGTTGCAGGAATGGTCTTACTAGTGTATGCACGTGCGTACAATACGTTGTCCAGTACTGCATCATGGTCAAGATTGAAGCGATCAGCAATGTCACGGAGACGGTCTGGTCGGCTGGTGTTAGTCAAAGTTAAGGATTTCTCTTTGTACAAACCGTGCTCTGAAAATAATAAAACTCCATTCCAAAATAGCCATTCCAAAATAGAACTATGGGGGAAAAGAAAAAAAGAGTATTTATTTTGATCCATGAGAAGACTGACTTTTTGTCTTCACACTGTTCCACATACCCTAAAGATAGCTTAGGTCTCATGATGATAATTGTTTTCTGTTCAGGCTTTGAGGGGGGGTGTGACATATGGATATCTGTGCCCTAGGAATTTAGCTGTGAGCAAAACCTATTTATACGCAGTCTACCACAGATATGAAGTGTTAAAAATAGCATTTAGTACTTAGATGAATTTTTCTTGAAGTATATAAAAAAGCTTCTGTCACCTGTAGAAGGCATATTAGATCTCAAAAAACCTCCCAGTTAAAATAAAATCTGTATCCTAGCTAAGTTTTCCAGGTCAGATTCCATTGAGACAAAAGCCACTGCCTTATGGGTCTCTACACACCGTGCTCTCCAGGCTCTCTCCTGATCAGCTGTAATGTTTTACAAGTATGAAGATATCTGGAGCCTCCTACTTGCTTATAACAAAACGAACTGTCTTTCCAGTTCATCCTACCTGTAGCTTTAATTGTCCAAAAGATACAAAGTGTTTTCTGTATCAATGAAGATAATCTTTCCACCTGTGTAGCCATTCGGTCCTGGAAGCTGAGCTGTCACTAAAGTGAATTCATACAAGATAAAAAGGAAAAAGCAGGAAAAATATTTTCTTACTCCCTCTATTATTATTTTATAATAAAATACAACTGCTTATCCATATCACCAGTTTTAATCAGCCTGGAAATCAGGAGTATCTCAAGCCTTAACTGCAATCTTGTAAAGAAACTCAAGCCCCTTTTCTCAAATGAAGATCAGATAAGACATAATGGTATCAAAATTGTGTTTTACTCAGTACCATCACTAAATTTGTGTATTTTATATTGAAAATAGGTAAGGATATTATTAGTAAGTTGTTACGCTCAAAGCATCCCCTTCATCCTCTGCCCAAATTAATTGATTTAATAGGATTTTTTCCCCAGCTGTAACTCATATGATCAAAAATTATTTGGATTTGAACTTTTCCTGATATGCAAATAGTTCCCGGTTGTGGGTTTAGTCTCTTTGGAGTGAATAAGCTAAAATACTTCATTCAGTTGTAATCATTCATTAAGGTATGATTGTTGTAATCAAACAAAACGGTATGATTCTACTGACCAGTAGACTGCACTCAACAGAAGAGGCCTTATTTTTCCACAAGGTGCCATAATTTCCTGTATAATGTAGGATTAATTTAAAGGAATGTTTGCCTACCCAATGTCTGGTAACTGTATTCCAGAGGCATTAATAGTTATATTAGTTATTATTTACTACTATTTACAGCTTGAGAGCTATTGCTGGAAGTCAGAGTCCTGCTGTATCTGGCACTGCCCGAATATGGTGACTACCAGAGATTTTGATTATCCAGTTCCTGTCAGCCAGTAGTATCCCTTCAGTGTCCTTTCAGAATGTCACATTCAGCAAAACCTCTTGAAACCAGAAAATGAAGAGTTGCTGAGAGAGAGTCTTGCTTTTGCCTTTTTCTGAGCAATGCCCCTATCCACCTGTAACCCTTATTTGTGCATTGTTTCCAGATGGCCTGTTTCACTGGCTTCTGTAAGACATTCTGTTAGTTTCTCTCTCCTTACGTTGATGTGAGCAGTATTAAAAAGTAATCGTTTCTATGAGTTCTCTACCCAGACAGAATTAATGGATGTCAGAGTCACCAGGATCTATTTCACAGTATTTCTAGAGATAAAGGATTCCAACTTGTCTCTATGTGTTTAATTCTGATGTAGTTGTAAAGAATGGATTCACTGAACAGAAACAGCATGCTCTTTTAAGATATTACACCTACCACAAAGGGTGTGAGATAGTTGGGTTTTGCCTGTCCGGAACTCTGTTGAAACAGAAAAAGAAAGAAAAAAAAATGAAAATGAAAATAAAAATAAAAAAAGTCAAGGTTTCTTTTTCAGGAGTTACTGCAGTTAGAAACACTCTTATTTACAAAATTCACCTCTATCCCTACCTTTTACAATCATTTAACCCCCATTTATAAATCATATTCTGTGCAGTAGAGGTGTGTAACATGAAAAGCAAAATCTGAAATGCTTTAATTTGATCATGCTTGACTGCTAAGGTCATTTATTCTTTTCTGTGTAGAAGGTAAAGCCACATGGCACCTATGGAAAATCATTAACTGAGGGAGGGATGAAGGAATGGTTGATTCCACTGATCTGGCCTAGTTTCATTTTCAGTAAAATGATCATAGAATCATAGAATGGTTTGGGTTGGAAAGGACCTTGAGAACATCTAGTTCCACCCCTCCTCCAACAGGCAGGGACACCTCACCCTAGACCATGTCACCCAAGGCTCTGTCCAGCCTGGCCTTGAGTATTGCCAGGGATGGAGCATTTAATCTCATTATATCCAATCATGTTAAGTCTCCAGTTTATCTTTTCTAAGGGAAAGAGTACTGTGTTTTATAAAGTCTTATTGGTTTTGAAGTGTTTGCCACTAACTGATCAAATTTACTGTAATAGTAGTTTAACTGTAATTTCAAAATCTTACTTGAAATGCAATGTATCTTAAGTGTGCATAATTAAAATACCTTCTGTGGCAGTTTTATTACTGGAAAGGAACACAGATTGCATCAGGGAAATCTTTTCTATATGACACATTACTAATAGCATTAATGATGTTGTGGTTTACTGAATAGGCATGCCCCAAGTCTAATGATTACTCAGCTCAAAGCCTGCAAGCAAATGAAGAGGAATAATGGGAAAACAGAAGCGGGTTCTTTCTTCTTACACTCATTTGGGTGCTCATCTTTATGACTACAGTGGGGTAAGTTTGATAAAAGTAATCCATCTTAATTTAAAATCTAAACTAAGTTGCAATTCATTGTCCCATAATACTTATTTCTCACCTCCAAAGGCTTCAGTGATTGCCATACTTTCAATCCCACCACCCAGGAGTTTACTGGAGAAAGGGAGAGGATTACGATATAGTTAAACCCACAAATCACAAGAGGAAAGTCAAAAGCAGAAAGTTTTGCTACTTTAAGAAATTTATTTCTGCCCTGATTCCTGCAGGGCACTAAATGATCACTGATTCATAATGAATTAATTCTGTATTAGCCTCCCTTTATGCGTGCAAGAGAAAGATCTATAGAAATTAGTAGTGGAAAGAAAGAAGAGAGAAAATACCTTTGAAAAGATAACATTCCATAAAAAGTATCTCAAGGGAGGTCTTGAATTAATTTTGACCCCGGACCTGCAGATTGTTTTGACTAGGTGAAAAATGATGATACATTCGGGATTTCCGGATGCAAACCCTGTTTATTTACAGTGACTGTACAAAGTCCAGTTTCCCTTCAGGAAAGGAGTTGGTTTTGCTGCTTACTTGTGCAGCCAGCCGCAGCTCCAAATGTGAGGTAACCTATGTGTCCTAGCTGAATATTTATTCGTTTATATTCTTGTGTCTCAATAAAGACAATAAGTAGGATTATTGGAACAATTTGGATTAAGGAAGGATTTAAGTAGAGATAAGCTTACTCAAATTCCTGGCTGCCAGTAGTAATATGAAATACCATCTTCCGTTTTTCACTGTATTCAGAGGCAGTTAGGAAGCCTGGTTCCTAAGGAAGACCAACAAAAACATGAAAGTCTTATTTTAGCTTTAACCTGAAGGTAATGTGCAATATCCCACATAAATATCTTCTCTCCACCCTAGCCTCATTTACATAGGGTATGAAAAGCACAACAGCATTTGTCTGATTGTTGTAGAGTGTAAAGTATTATCCCATTAGAGTAACAAGCAGAATAATTTTCACAATTTATCTTGACGATGTGGTGGAAAAATCTGTTCAGAGAAATATTGCCCAGCATTTTGGAGAGTCCAGCATAAGTTCAAACCATCAGCAAAATGACTGGCTTACAACAAGCTTGTTTGCAGCTTCTTTAATCTTGTCCACTTTGGCCTCCGAAAGCCCTTTTACATTGCACAGTGCCCGTCTTGTGGTCATCTGGATTCCTTTGATCGTGCAGATTCCAACTGACTTCAGTTTCTTAATATCTGCTACATTCTGTGAAGAAAGTTCCCTCCTGTGAGTGCTTGGGATTGTTAACAACTAGCAGGCAGAGTAAACCTCGGAAACATATTTTATTATACATTGATATGCATGTGTATTTTCACCAAGGAAGAAACAGATTTACAGTAAACTCTTCATTATGTAGTTTGTGACACCAACAACAGAAAATTTTGAATAACATTGGTGTGAGGGATCATGGTGAGAAAGGTGTCTGGGTCAGTTGTATTTACTTATCCCTGTCAGTCTTTCTACATCCAAGCTGGTAGTAAAGAACAAGTACAGATTATTTCAGGTAGCATGGAGCCCAACCTAGTAAACTCAGTAACATTCAATCTGTCCTTGGTCCCTTAACACAGATAATCTGTAAACCAGATAATCTGATCATGGATAATTGGGAGCTGAGTCACAAGGATCATTGGAAGCTGACGCTAACGGATGTGCTGTTTCTGCACGTTCCCAGTACGTCCAGTTTAAAGCACACATATCCTCCACATCTGACTGACACTCTGGGCTGCAATGGACTAATAGAAGTTTTCATAAATTGAGTACAGCATCACTTCAGTCAGCGCCCTACTGACATATTTTGCCTCCTCTCACCTCATTTGATGATTCTGACATCACTGAAAACTTAAAAGCAAACAACAGATTACTCACAAGAAAACAAATTATGTGAAAGGTGTGGGATAACACTTCAATTTACCATTTTCAGCCAAGATTCTTCTTTGGAAAAAAAAACTCCTATGAACTGGATGTATCATCTACTTATCTAGAGAGTGTGGGTGCATAGGACATAAGAAGAGAGGGGGGTTATGCAAGAAATTAGTCACATTCATTTGGAAGCTTATTTCTCCTGCTGTGATATGGTTTTTGATTATTACATTCATAGGAATGGGTGAGTTAAAATAAGTCACGAATAAAAATGACTCTTCCATCCAAAAGAATATGACAATCAGCAGTATAATAAGGATTGTGTTTTTCTGCTAAGACAGACAGACTACTGCTGCAAAGATAATTTTCTAGGCCAAAACTTAAAATGCATTATCCTGCATCTGCATTTCCTCAGTGTCTCTGTCTTTCTGGTCATGTCAGACTCAAGGCTGTTCTGCATTGCACGTCTCCATGTGGTAGACCTGGTTGTAGAAGTTCCTGTTCAATCCTGCATAGATACCCTTTTCACCAACAGCTTGTGCACCAACCAGGGTATTAGGATCTACACCTCTTTAGACCGGAGTTCAATGCTACAAAGCATTGGGCAGTCATCTGGTTTAATGCACTGACATGCCTTGCACCAGCTGCTTGTCCTGATCCTCTACGTTATGTTGCAGCCCTGTGCCAGTCCTGGCCTCTGAGGTGGAAAAGGGCAGACCAAGGATTTACAAATAAAAAAACCTAAACCACATTATTTGTTGTGATATTTTTATTTTTTTGATTCACAAATCCAGTTCACAGGGTGGCTACAAAAGCAGAGTTGCCAGAAGGACCGGCATTCTCTAGGGGCAGAAAGGCTTAGCAAGGACTCACAGAGCCTGAACCCCTTACCAAATGCTTTGGAACATCAAACCACAGCCTCGGTGCTGCTAATCTGGCTGTCTTTGTGGCCACACTCTCAGATCTAGTAAATATTTCTCTCTCTACTCCTAGGGAAAAAAAAATTAAACTCACAAAAACTATTTCATTAAGCAAATGAATTTAAGCGATGTGGGTCATATGTTCATACAAAGGTTTTAACTGGCAGAGCTGAGAATAAAAGCTTCCCCTGGGGTGTGGGAATAACGATTTGGAAAGAAGAAAAATTAAAATGAAAAGGAGCAGGAAACCCTTATTAAGGCAGAAGAACAGCCTAAGTCATTATTCTTTGTTTTCAAGATCTTCCATACCTTGGTATTGTTCTCTGCATACATGCCTCATTTAATACTGACAGACTGGTACAGCTCCTTTTCAGCTCTTGAGGGCAGCCTCTTTAGTCAACTTCTTACATTTTTAACACAAGAATTTGTGTATTTTTCCTATGTCACCCTATAGTTTGAGCTCTCACCCTCATGATCCTCATTCAGAACTCTCTTTAAAACTGTCAATGACTTACCAATAAAAAAAAAGTTGACAACAATTACACTGCTGACATGCCAAGCCCAGAATTACAGTGCTGACTATTGCTGTCTCATTGTGCCTGTGGCCTCCCCATCTGTATCTGTCTGTAGCTGTTTATATTAGAATTTAATCTTATATTACTTTGGGCAAACCCAACTTTTTATTCTGTGTCTATAACACTGAATGTAATAGGGTTCCCATCTATGAGCCAGTCTCCTGGCTAAGCATCTAATAATAGTAATTCAAATAAATAGGTGACATTTATGTGATAATAATAATTATGATGGTGATAATGACATTAGGAATTCATATTTGATGAAGAAAACTAACCATTTCTTTCTCTAGCTACTAATATTTTCCTCACTCCTACTCTACCCCCTTCACCAGCATGCTGAAAATAGTGTAGCAACAATTGTCACAGTGTAATTTCACAGGCACCAAAAATGCAGGAGTAATTACAAAGATTGGCAGGAACAGGAAGTAATCTATCACACAGTTTTCAAATAAATTAGCAAGTAGTTGGTTTTTCAAAAGTGCTGGGTGCTAAATACTTTGAATATCTTGCCACTTTATTTAGGAATCTGATGGGAATGAGAGTTTCTGAAAACCTATCTTATCACCAAAGGCAAAAATTGTCTTCATATGACTGATTTAGAATTTATTGCAAGGAGGAATTTCAGTCATCTGCATTGATGTGTTTGTGCTGTTGGAAACAACCTTAAAATAACTTTGCATGGGCAATGTAAATTCATTGCTAATACTTACAATTCCATGCTTCTGTAGCAGGTCAATATCCTGGAAAAAGGATTCCTAAAAAGAAAATAGCAGAAAAAAATAAAACCAGGTTTTGCTCTTTCTTGTAATTACATCTCTCTTACTATGTCACCGTTTCAGATTTGTAAACATTTCAATGATTTTTCCTAATCATACAGAGCTTGTTGGACTACCCAAATAAGCAAAGCCATAGTGAGCCAAGAAGGCCTACACATTTCCTATCACCTTCTTCATAAAGTGGATCTTCAGAGGCACACAGTCCTCTGCTGTGCTAATAGAACTTGTGTTATGATCATCATCTTGATCTTTTTCTGCCACAGTTCCTCAGTCTTTTCAGGCTGATGACCATTCATTGGAAGCATAAAATTAATTGATAGTCCCCTTGCATTTAATATAGAAGTGTAAAATATAAAGAAATAATGATAATCCTATTAAAAACTCTGCATAGCTTTTGAAAGGGTAAAGGTACTTGAAGAGCAAGGCTGTACCGGGACCTGGAGAATGAGATTTTCTTGGTATTAGACTTGAAGAAGATTTCAAATGCACTGAGCTCCCTCATGGTCTTTGTCTCTCTGTGGATTTCATAACATTATCAAAATATCTTCAAACAACATTTGCTGCTAATATTATCAAGCATAAATTTACCTCATCGTCCTGGTATCCTAGTTCTTCTTGGACTACTTGATCCTCCAAGGCCTTCATCATAGAAGAACAGGCTATAAAGTATTGATCACTACTGGGAAATGCAAACAAATGTAGTATTGAGGTGGCAATAAATGAATAAGTAACTGTAAAAGGATTTTTAAGAAGTCCTTGAGCTACAGAAACTTCTCAGTTCATCATATATGGATTTAAACTCAGATTCTGCTTCCAACTCTTTGTTATCTGACTGACCAGACCAAAAGGATAAAATACACTGCATTACTCTCAGATGAAGCAGTTTTACTAGAATGGGCTTAACAGGTGTTGGGAAAAAGAAATCTTACTCCTGTGTGAGAATCTTGGGTCAGAGATGAGTTTGGACGTGGGAACATTTTAAATGATTTAACATTAGTGGAATTTATTCTGGTAAGAAAATTAAGTTTGTATTTTTATGACAGAACTCAGCCTAGTTGCAGACAGAACGGGTAACAGAAAGGCTATGCAACCTCTCAGCTCCTCCATCTTTATGTGACAGAAAGCCCACAAAACAGTGCTGTTGAGAAGGTTACAACTCCTTAGTCACGTATCTTTAGAACAGACTATAAAGCTGTATTTGGTTTTGAGTTCTTGCTGGGGTTCAGAATACTTAATAAATATTGAAGACATGGAAGTAGCACACCTGTAAGAAGTATGCTTGCATGAAGAGAATAAAACAGGGATATAAAAATACGAGGCTTTTATTGTGCAAAACCATATACAGAGAGCTTATTTCATGTTTTTTCATGGTTAACTTGCCATGTAACTGCCCTCTTCATGTGACTTCTATAAGCAAGGCCAAGAACCAGAAAAGGCAGTTACTGATATAATGATTAAATCAAAAGCAAAATATGACTTCCTTTAATTTTATGAATGCAAGAAAAATGAATGCAAAGTAGTTCCTTAGAAATGTGATCTTATAACCTGCCTTATAATTTTTGTGGTTTTGTGAATGGATAGGTTGCTTCTGTCTTACTTATGAGCTTGTTTTCACTCTTCTAGCTATGGCTGATCAAAAGTTTTGTAAACTGCCTCATCAGATGTGTGTGTATGTTTGCTTGCACATCCTTGTTAATAAAAGCCATGAAAGGTAAGACAGGTTTATTGTGAAACTACAAGATGGGCTACATCTAACAGAGGACAGGGTAATTTATACTAAATGTCTGCAAATAGCTTTTTTCAGCTCCTAAATGGATACTTAAGGTCTGACTAATTTGCTTGCAAGAATCTTGTGCATTCAGACGCTGGGAGAAGTGAGAAAGAAAATGTAATTTTAGAATGATCTTATTTGGGTTTGAAGTGAAAATATGATAGAGTCACTTCTGTTAGTATTTAATGGAAATATTCCTATAAAATCAGTGTTTCTGATAGTGTCAGGATATATTTCATTTTTATTTCAGAACCCTGACAATTATGGAATGAGAAAATCATGCCTTCACATTATGCCTAATATCATTCAGAAAAATAATTACAGTAAAACATTAAATAAAAAATACTTGAAGTGATTTTGAAAACCTCTTAGCTTCAAATACTGAAGGAAGGAGAAGTAATGCAAAAGGCATTACATCTGTATTACAATACCATTCTCCATTAAAAATATCCTCTTGAAATGCACATAATCCTGCACTACAGACACAGCTGAGCAGTTGATAGGATCGTTCTCCTGCTCCCCATCCTCAGGCAACTGGCATCTCACAGCAGAAAAACCAGGCAGACCCAGACCTGTGCCTTCCTGCAGGCTACGAGGGAAAATGGAGGAATTTTACCACACCCTACTAAAATCTTGTGAATCTTATGAACAAAATTCGCCCGTCAAGCAGAGCGTCCTCCCGTTGCTGGTGTCTTAGAGCACCAAAGACCCAGAGGATTCCAGTCACCAGCACCTGCAATGAAGCACATAAAAGGGTGAAAGTCTGAGACAACAGAGAGAATCCATCCACTTTGGTGAGGAAACACAAACACTTCTGTGCCACCTCAGGTGCCCCAACCCTCCTGTTACCACCTTGGGAGCTGTTTGTTAGGCTACATCGTGAGTATTCGTTAGGGAAGATTTACATTAGACCTTAAGAAGAAATTCTTCCCTGTGAGGGTGGTGAGGCGCTGGCACAGGTTGTCCAGAGAAGCTGTGGCTGCCCCATCCCTGGCAGTGCTCAAGGCCAGGTTAGACACAGGGGCTTGCAGCAACCTGGTCTAGTGGAAGATGTCCCTGCCCATGGCAGGGGGTTGGAACTGGATGAGCTTTAAGGCGCTTTGCAACCCAAACCATTCTGTGGTTCTGTGATATGTGAGACCTGCCCTCCTTTCAACACACAGACTGTCGTTGCGACCGTTGCCTGGCCTCAGCACGTAGCGTTGGGCCTGATGAGCTGCGTTTGAGCTGACAGAACCTGGCAGCTGACGTGACAGGAGCAAGGTCCAGGCTGCTGCGCTAGGAACAGGAGGTGATCTGACCTGCACCGAGGCACACCACGGCAGACTTTCACATCTATTGACTCAGAGGAAAATAAATGATTAATCATATATCAACACGCAGATTTATTTGGCTTTTCCTTGCCAGCTGCCTTTTCAAGGGATGTGGATTTCCCTTCCCAAAGGGTGAGGCACAAGAATTACAACAACCATTAACACACAGCTCATCCCTGGGAACCTCGGAGAGCGCGGGGCTGCGAGTGACTACAGTACCCGGGACCTGAGCTCCCCAAACCCGCGCAGGCTGCGGCTCCTGTCCCCCTTCTTCCACCTCAGGGGACAGACCCGGCGCCTTTCCCGCCGGAGCGGAGGGGCGGGGCCATGGGGGCTGAGGGGGCAGCCCGCCCGCCAAAACGAGCCGCCTGCCTCAGGGACTGCCATGAGGGAGGAGCGCAGGCTCCTGGCAGGGATGGGGTGTGGGCCTGTCCTTACTCACCCCCACCGCCCGAAATACAGTTTAATTATTGCCTTCAATCACTTTATTTTCTAAAATTTATCAGCTAGCATATTTGCAATCTTTAAGGAATATTGTACCACCCTCGTTTTACAGCTGGCAAAGACAGGCGTGATGAAAAACACGGAGTGGCGTTGCTTTGGAGGGCATTCAGTTCAACGCAGCTCAGCCTTGGTTTTTTTCCAGGGTGCTACACACACATTTTCCTAAACAAGGCACGAGGCTTTTTTGTTTTTTATCAGATGGCCAAAACCTGTCAGAAAGCTGGAAGAGAAGTGACTTGCCTGAAGTCACAGGACAAGAAAATGAGGCTGAGTCATCCACATGACTTAATCTGCCATTTTAGATGGATGGGAAAGGTGCTTTTTAGCAAGACTTCCTGCTTTTTCTGCAAGACTTCTGCAGTCTTCTTGGAGGCAGCGTTTGGAAAGCATCCTTTTTAGCTCTCCTCAGTGGGTACAGGACTGCATGTGAAGGAGGTGCCAGAGGACTTCTGTGAGCAGGAGGAGTTGCTGACAGCCCCTCAGGGTCACTGCCTGGGTAGGTGAGAGGGTTTCACATGGCAGAAGGGATGGGAACAGCATCCCAGCCTCTTTCAAAGTGCATGTGAAAACCTTCCCATCCTCTGCCTGTGAGAGGTTAAGAGCATGCATGGGTGTCATCAGTGCTGGCCAAGTGAGGAAACCAGCCAACAAAACCCATGGCCCCTAGCCACCATCAGCACACCACAGGAGTGTTCGCAGGGTCCCCATTTGAGACATCAAGTGATTTATAAAAGTACCTAAAGTCTTATCCTGGGTGCCCAAGGCTTTGTCTTTGTTCCCAGAGGAACTGGCTGGCACTGCTTTTGCAAACTGCATTATTCCGCAAGAGTTATTCCAGATGAGCACTTAGGCAGACAGCCCTTTAAAGATGAATTCCTTCACAAAGTATGCTTTTGTTCCAGAACAGAATACATACACAGAGAGTGATCCTCCTGGTGCTGCTGAACGGCTCTGCACCAGCTAATGCCTCTGTAAACAACCTACCCTTCATCATCCTTCCAGTTCGTAAAACAGTTCTCAGCAGGGTCAGTGAATGCAGAGAAGCTGAAGAACATTACCTATTCCAAAATGCTACTTTGGGCAATAAATTACATTCTATATCTTCAAAATTTTCTGTGATCGTTAATTCTTCATTCGGCTTCCAGCTGGTGTTGTGCCATCACCCCATATACCCCATCACATCACACACCAGCCAAGTGATTCAAGGCATCCCCAAGACTGCTCCTTCCCTCTTACAGGTTGTGCTACTGACAAGTGCACCTCCAGCTGCAGGCAATGAGATGCACCGCTGTGATCTTCCTCTAGCTTGAAATCTTATACCAGTTCGGACAAGACCCAAGCCAAACCATTGCCATAAAAATACTAAATATACAACTGATTTTTTATTCCTCACAAATCATTTTAATCCATGGTTGCAGTAGGGAAATCATATGGGGTTTTTTTGGTTGGCTGGTTATAATTCAGATTTATGTGTCTTAAATGGACTAGAGTAAAATATACATGCCTTCTCTGAACTTTCAAGTTGGCAGTTTGCCTGTTCTTAACCAGGACAGAATAATCTGATATTTGGCCTTCCAGAATATAATCAATGAAGATTCCACCTGAGACATGAGTGTACATTGATGTCTGAATTGTTTTAGAAGAACTGTGCCTATTGGTTTCCACAGGAATGCATTTCCCTTACAGTTGGTCTCAGACTAAAACTGTGACACACCTGAAATCTCCCCAGAAATGTAGAATGCTTCTGGGCAAAGATGCATCAGTTTCTTCATATTCTTCAGCTCTCCCTTCTCCAGCAGCAATTGTTTATTTGCTTGTTTTCCCTGTGAAGTTAAAAATACATTTGGGGGAGAATGGAGAGGCGTGGGGAGAGAGAGAGAAAGAATACTGAATATTTCCAAGGCAATCCAAGTATTAACATGGTAAAACCTTTCATATGTCTCCTACAGCAAAGGAATATACAGAGTAAAAGTCCAGCACCACTTTGAATGTTAGCTATTATATCCCCAAAATTACCAAAATCCACACATCATGATAGCCTCGGCTTAGCTACTCTCTCAGAATTAGCTACTGCCTCATAATTTAGCTACTCAGAATTTAGCTACTCACATCAGAATTAACAATCACTGCTTCCAAAACAAAATCTGCCAAAAACCTTTCTGCGAGGAAGTGCCAGGCAAACAGATTCCACCTCAGTCAGTCTTAGGGGAAGATCATGCTGCTTTAATGCACCTCGTGGAATTTATTCTAACTCGCTCCACACATCACAGCTCACTCCTCTTTCTCCATGCCTTCTCTGAAGCTCTTCTGAAAATCCCCGATAGCTAATGGATTATACCTCTAGCAAAAGAAAATATCAGAACCTAATTCCGGTTATCAGAACTCAGTAAGATGAGTCTACACAATTTTTTTTGTACTTAAGGAATTCTTGCTTATCTTTATGCCGCTTCTGGTCAAATCCCCCATTTATCTGCCGTGTCTCTGGTACTCTTCCTTGAATGCCATGTCCATGTTGTGAATAGGCATGAACTCTGTCTGCGTATGTTGGGGTAGATTCTTAAGGTTTACATAAAGGAAACAACCTTGCCTATGTTTTCCTTCTCTTTGATCAGAACTAAGATGAACCACAAAAGCTGTATGCATACAGTAGGTCTCAAGACAGGACTGACAAAATATCATCCCAGCCAAGCTTCATCATTCATACTAGAGTAACAAGAGGGCTCTGTTGTTAAAATGGAATTACTGGAAGGAGTAGAAATACTACTGTGAGACTGAGTGATGTCTCTGACCCAGTCTTGAGATCCTTAGGCAAAGCCTTGACAAAATACTCAATACTACTCTTCTAGGGATGATCTTGCATTAAAAAGACAGATTTTGCTTTTTTTTTTACCTTGAGTTAATCTTTAAGAATACGTTACAGGGTTGGAGATTTCCCTTCTGGGTATCAAGATGTCCTGAACAGACCATGGTTCAGCATTGCAGCTCTAGAGGAAAAACTATGAATAAGAGTGCTGTGATCATTGGTATTAAAGAGGTGCCAGGTCACAGGTCTCCAGTCACATCCGCAACAGTTTGGATGTGACTGGAGAAGATGCCAAAGATATCTTATTAATACCAAAACACTGACTGCCTAGAGAATTCAGGCATGGGTATTTTTTCTAATTGAAAAACTAAGAATCTGTAACATCAGCTATACAAATGCAGTAAGTGATAGCAGTCCCAGCAACATGAGCTTCACTTTCTTTGTGATCATTTTAATAGGTGATTGTGAAACAAGTAATTCTTTAGATATAATAAAGAATGGCATGGTTAAAAAAAATCCAAATAAACAAAAACCAACCAAACAAACCAAGAAAACCCCACAGAATGTAATAAGCAAGGCCACTTTTAAGCTTTGCAAAACTCAAATCCAGTCAAAGGCTTTTTGGAGACACACATCAGCATATCATGTGAGGAGTCTATAAAAAAGACAAAGGAGATAAGAAAAGTGGTCCTGTTTGAGAATGCACATTGGAATATTTAAGGTAAAAAAGCAAACTACTGATAGAGAACAATAGGATGGAAAGGGACATGAGATTATCTAGCGCAAAGCAGAATCAGCTAAACTGGTGGATGTTTGTTTGCCTGGAGGAAGCTGTGGATTGTTTTTATCAAAGGTTTCTAAGAAAGAACCAGCCAGTTTCAGTGCTTGACCATCCTTGCCATTACCCTCGTTTTCCACCATTCACTAGATAATGCAATTTTGTTTACAAAAATATGCTTTGAGCTAACTTCTAGTTTTAAAAGGTCAGATAACCGAGACTAATTCTTGCATTCTTGTGCTTTCTACTTCAAAAGATAAAAAATTCCAATTCTAAAAAAAATTGCTCAATCCTGATGGGTTATCTGGTAGTGTGTACAGCTTCCTCTTACCTGCTTATGGCTTTTGGGGCTAAAACACTGTAACCATACAGCCCTGCAACACAGTATTGCCATTCATGGTAATTTGACGTAAGCTTTGTACCAAATTTGCAAAGCCTCAGGACTGAGACTTGTCAGGCTTGCTTTGTTTGGACTTCTCTCAACCCTTCTGTACCTTTTACTTTGTTAGCTGTGACAGCAGTTTCCATGATTGACCAGGTTTATGGCTAACTTGTTTTACTTCAGTTTATCTGTGTGTGGTACAGCTATCATTCTGTATAAATAGCAGTAACAAACAGTTATTCTACATAGAATGAGAGATTTACAGCTAGCACAAGGATGCAGTGTGGAGATGTACAGGCCTGGTGCAATAGTAGAGGCCTTGAGAAGTGGGGACACAAGATGTGCAGAGGAGTACAGGCACGTGAAGATAACAGGCAAGGCACAGGCTTAGCACCGGAGACCTAATGGCTATAAACAATCCACTGGCGATCAGACAAAGAAATGCTGACCTGCAGCTGAATGAAAAACAGGTTTAGGGGTAACAAAGAGAACAAAACCATAGTAACTAATATATGTAATAGGCACCACATACCATAAAATCAGATGTAGCGTGGCACTGCAGACCAATAGCAAACATATAAACATGACCTCAAGTGGATCCTAGAGCAAGGGAGGAGAAACCATCAACATGGAGATTGTATTCTCCCACCAGAGGACTCCAAATGCTGACAACTCTCCATATCACATACACACATGCCAGAATGAAACCACCAACCTTATGACCCACAGGAGCAGTGGAAGGGTGAGTGAAATACAAGTAAAAGGGGTAGAAGCCAGGAAGCATTTGTGTTACCATTCTACAGAAGTACTCTAACTGCATTATTAATCTTTCTCTTTCTGTAAGATACATCTGGATTAATAATCATTAGACTCTGAAGATTTCAATTATACGAGCAATACATTCTTGGCTTTAATTATACACAAGGTGTGCTTCCTCTGTCCATAAACAAGCTTTTGAGTGTAGCAGCGTGCCACTAACTAGTGGCTGACTTACCTTCTTAATTTCATTGACAGCTAATAAATTAGAATAAACTCAAGGATTGCCTGAGCTAACATGCAGACCAGTTGCAAAATGGACAGACATGGATTAAGTGCATATCCTGGCTGTAGCTAAAATTCAGTCCTTTGAAGACCTTTCACCGAGCACATTTGTAACCTATGCTGATATTGAAAAAAAAAAAAAAAAAAAAAATCTGTTTAAAGCAGCTTTTCAATTTTTAACAAAATAATTCTTCCTACTTGGGAGGCTGGTGCTGTGACCTTCCGCAATTTATGAATCTCTGCACAAAAATCTCTATTGCAAGAAATGAAGTGCAGTTGGATAAATACATTACTCTGAATCATGAAATATATACTTTGGGAGATACAAGTCTTTTTAAACTGGGAGAGCTTTCTAAAGAGCTGTTGCAAATTCCAAAATAAGTGCTCTTGACTAACTCCATATATATAGATTTTTGTTCTGGAATATGTGTACTTTGTTCTACTTTAGCTTTATCAACTTTATCATAAACAGGAATGACAGGCTAATGATGAAATAAGACTGCCCACACATGTGGCAAAGTGGGAGTAGTAACGTCAGTTACATATATCTTTACCCATTTGAATTGACCTCCAAGGTCAGATAAAAGTAAGATAAAGAAAGCAATAGTAAAATTTATTTGCTATGAAACTGTTATCAGTCTTCAAAGTCTGTGACAGTAGCACTGCCAAGCTTGTATTTGAATTAAAGCTCAGTCACAGGCCTGGTTAAAGTCCATGGGTGAATTATCTTCATTTCACTAAGTAAAGCAGAAGAATTGACTAAATATTCCTCTGCTCACAGAGGAAATAGGAAGCGATCACCCAAGGGAATGAAGTGCTTCATACAGCCAGACAGGCACTACATTACTAGGGTTGAGCCAACACCAGCGCCCTGCCAGGCTCCCATGCTCCCTCTAACTAATGTCTCCTATTGCAGCTTTCAGAGGTAGCCAGAGCTTTGGTTTGAGCCAGCAGGGCATTATGTTCTCCCTTTTCTAAGTGGCTTCGTATTTCCTCTTATTTGTATTCACTCCGGTGCTCATCCTAAGGGTAAAAAAGAAAAGATGGGATCAGACAGCTGTAGGATGGGGAAGAGAGACAGAGAAAGACTGTCTCAGCAAAGTGTTAGATCAGTTTTGCCATTTGGTGGGCCCTCAACATTTCTGTAGATAAAAACGCTTCTCTAGGACTGAATGCAAATATAGGAGGTAGAATTTGCTGGGCAGCAGCTCTACACATTGGTCCACGAGACAGGAAAAGAGAGAAGCAACAAAGGGATAATTGCTTTAGGAGGAAGCTGAGGCAGAAAATTTAATTTAACCATAATAACTCATCAGAAAGGGAGTTTAAACAAGAAAATTGCTCATGGATGCATTTGCCATGCTGCAGAGCACAGGACTGTGTGTGTATTCTTCACACCAAAGAAATTCTGACTCCTAATACAAACAAGCTGGAAGTACTGCAAATATTTTCTTAACTGTTATGGCCAAAAGAGCCAATGCTTCTCTAATTTACTCACACGCCAGCATTGAAAATTAATCTGAAAAAGACACAGAGCAAAGCAGCTTTATCCACAGAACATAGGAGAGCAAAGTTTTCAGAGTTACAGCTAAAAAAAGCATAATTCATGGAATGTTTTTTCTTTTCTGCCCCTCCAATACATTCCAGCTCCCAGAAGCTGAGTGCTTCTGTTGTCAAGTAGGCTGAATAATGACTCTGAGTACACTGCTCTGTTTTGTGCTCAGGACAGCATTTTCTTTGGCATGCTTCAGAAAGAAGAATGTATTTAAAGTGAAGCTAACAGAAAATTCTTATTTCCCAGCTCACAGTGGAATTCACTGGTCACATCAAAGATGGCATTTTACAAGAAAAACATTTTTAAATTCACACTTGGAAGAGGTTCAGCACTGGGATTTGAGACATTTTTTCATTAAAATAAATAAAAAAAAAAAACCCACTGAAAACTCTGAAGAGCCTCTGCTTGGAAAAAAAAATCATTTTCACAGTTATGAGTTTGGAAAAGTTAAGACTTTTTAGCTCAGGCTCTTGGTTGGTAGTAGCTTTTCTTTTAAACCAGCCATGCTGCAGAATTAAACATGTTCTTTTGGCCAGTTTTCTACTCTTGGCTTTGCCTGCTGTTTCTGCAAGTGAGTTTGTATGTAAACCACAGAAAAAAAACCCAGTCTTGCTCCATTTCTAGTCCATATGTTTGCCAGGCTAGTGGCCAGAAGAGACCATAAGCAGTTTGTTTTTCAAACCCTGAAACTTGGATAGGCATTGAGTGCATGGTCACACAGTTATTTTTAGTTCAGAATAATATTTAGAGCTCTCAGGAGCTGCAATTAGCTTTAAAATACTGTATTTCCTTCATTTTGCAACGCATAGGAGAAATTTATAGTAATGGTCCAGCTAATACATTTTTTTTTCAGCCTTGCACCTTTAAACTTCAGAGCTTCAGTAGCCTGATTATTCTTGGTTTATCCCTTGCTGCCCTTTCCTTGGATTATCATGGTTTCTTTACCAGCCTTCCTGGAAGCATGTCTATTTCTTAAATATTTTCTCTGTCCCTATCTGAAGAAAGTTTTTAATCTCTCCTCCTCATGTTTTTGCTGAATTGGTGATTATAAATGACATGTAGGTGTCTCTGAAACTCAGTCACGTGCACAGCTCACACTCAGTTCAATATACCCTAGTACTTCCTACTGCAGTCTTTCTGTTTTGTCTGTCCCCCCTGTTATTTTCCAACTGGACTATTGAGGCAGCTCTTCCTGCTTTAATGGCCAGGCAAGCCAAGACAGAGGAGTAGGTCAGAATTTCTGAGACCAAATTTCACACATGACTCTGTTCTTAGACAATGAGTAGCACACAAGTAGGAAATCACATGATGCTCAAATCTTTGATTTCAAAATAGTTTTAAGTATTGAACTGCAGCCATGAGATGTTCCTAACTATCGACCCACTCTTCCCCACCCTCAGCTATCACAGTGCTAATGCAGCAAAAGCAAACTACAGATAAGTAACTGATGAGAATAACAACGGTCTTTCATCCCAGGCATTTGTAAGAAACAACTGAGTGGCCTCGAAGGAACTCTCTCTAAAACAACATTATCTGGCACTTAGCTCAGGAGTCTAAACTACCTGGGTGGAGGACTCATCTGGGTGTTGCTTCAGGAGGAATTCAAGTATATTTGATAGGGAAAAAAAGGCAGGGAAGGAAATTCTAGACAGAGCTAGAACAAGTATGCAGTAGATGGGTTGTCTCTGGCACTATATTAATGTTCCTAAAAGCAACTGCTGAAGGAAGCCTGTTGAGAAGTGCACAATGCTACAGATTTCAGAACTGTCGTCATTACAGGACTAAAAATATATCCAAAGCACTATGGTTTGGAGGCTGTACTTGTCAATAGCTTAACACAACAGAAGCTTCAACTCTCTTAGATGACCTGCTTCCAGAGAAGGGAGTAAAGTCTTCTCACTCATTCTTCTTGGGAAGACAGAAAGTTTTAACGGGGCACAGGGAAGGGACCTTACTGGCGTAGGGACAGAATCTGTACAGAAAAACTGACAAAATAGCAACACTAAGATGTGCAACGCAGTCCCCTTTCCATGCTCCCTTTACACGAGCAACTGCCCTTAAGAATCTTTCCTGTCTTGCAGGGTGTATGTGGATGCCAACAAGATCAGTTCTGTCAGCAGGAGAGAGAAAAATTCACTCAAGCTATCAAATCATCTCCCATCCTTCTCCAAATACCACATCACCTCTCTAGGATGAGGTGCTATTTTTAGTCTTCTAGTTTTAAGCATATGCTAAGACCGCTTCCAAACACTTCCCTTCTTCTCATTTTCAAGCTTTGCATCTTGGGTGTGGAGGTCTGAAATTTTAACTATTAGCAGTCTGGATTCCCCTCACCCAGCACATGTCAGTGAATCCAATACCTAAGAAAGTATTTGCACTAATTAGGCACGCACAAGAGAAGACACACATAAGCAGCTTTGATGGGTTCCAGCTGCCTAGGATTGGCAAACATATACACATATATGTACACATACTTTCCTGCTTCTTATATGGGTGTCCTAGTTTCAACAGGGATAGTTATTTTTCTTTCTAATGGCTGTACAGTGCTGTGTTTTTGCTTTAGTCTGAGAACAATGTTGATTATACACCAATGTTTTAGTTGTTGCTAAGTAGTGCTTACCCTGGTCAAGGACTTTTCAAGGACTCTCATGCTCTGCCAATGAGGAGGTGCACAAGAAGCTGGGAAGGAGTACAGACAGGACAGCTGACCTGAACTAGCCAAAGGGGTATTCCATGCCATAGAGCATCATGCTCAGCATAGAAACTGGGGTAGTTGTCCAGAAGGGACCTGTCACTGCTCAGGATTGGCCTGTGTATCGGATGGTAAGCAGTTGTATTGTGCATCACTTGTGTTTTCTGAGCTTTCATTTCTCTGTTTTTGTTGTTCCCTGTTATAATTATTGTTATTGTTAGTATTATTTTTATTATAATTCTATTTCACTTTATTTCAATTACGAAACTGTTCTTATCTCAACCCACAGGTTTTACCTTCTTCCAGTTCTCCTCATCCTGCCCTGGCGGGAGAGTGAGTGAGCGTCTGCGTGGTACTTAGTTTCTGTCTGGGTTTAAACCATGACAATGGGGTGCACATATTATGTCATAGCAAAGGCCTTCAGAATGACAAGCCTGCGAAGTCTTAGTAAAATAAAATTTTACCTTTTCTTCCCCATTCTATACCTGGAAAAGTCACTGTTGTATATTTTACCTGTTTGGACTTGGAAGACTTTACTTTTTTGATGAGGTCAGTGCTTGCTAGAAGCTTGTCCATGTCTCAGTTCCTTCCAGAAAAATGAAAGGCAGAAAAATTTTAAGCGATGTGCAGTGTTCGTAGGATTAATGCCTTAATTCTCATGTTTTCTCCTTCAAAAGTCTAGCCCATCCACAAATGAGACATAACTGTTTCTAGGGCAAAATACAGCAGCAGCCACTAGTGCCAGCAGCACCACATTGCAGTCGTGGGAAAAGGAAAAAAAAAGTCCTTTCCTACTGAAATGGCAGCAGAAATTTTTGGGTCATAGAAGGCAATTATAGGCTTGCAAAATAGCTGTGACTCCAGGGTAATGTCCTTATCTAGCAAGAAGTAACTGAGGGAACTGTTCCATAAACCGCCCAGCCAAGTCAGCTGTCTCCAACAGAAGCAAGTCTGGAAGATTTCTTCCCTAAAGATTTATTGACTTGATAAATTGCTTTAACAAAATTAATAAAGCACAACATACTTGTGTGTTTCAATGTGCAGTTTCAACTCGGTGAAATACATTTCCCCCTTGCTGATCCACAGTGACAAAGCAGCACTGGTAAGGGGGATTTTTCTAACACTGTAATGGCAGGACGCTGGCTGTGGTGAGACAAATTAATAGGCTGGCAGCATGGCAGTATCACTTCGATGGTATTTAAATACCATACCAATACAAGTCAGCAGGGACAGGAATTTCAAAGAATAAAAGTGATCTGGAGCCTGGCAGGATTGCTCTAATAGCATATATTAAAAGAAAAAAATACACCAAACTCAATTTAGCTCAGTCAAGAGAAACAGAAGTTGTTGCTTTCACTTGTTGACAGACATGTTACAGCACAAACTTTCATTACAAAAATATGTAGAAATCAGCAAGATGCAAGCTGAGTAAATTGTGTGTTATGCTGAGAGAAGTCCCCTGCAATGTGAGTAAATATGAAATAAAATGCTTGATATACCTAATTTCAGATTTAAGGAGAATAACTTGCTCTCCTGCTAGCTTGTCTTCCAGGCTCTAAGTTTTAGTGGAACGGGCAGACCTTATGACTGATCACCAATTTCTTTTCCCTCTTCAACGTGCGATACAAGAAAAATCACAAAGTGCGTAATGACACACACATTGCTCTTCAATTTAAGAGCAATATGATTCAATTTACTCCCAAAGCATTTGCAGAGAAATCATAGAATCATAAAATCATAGAATAGTTAGGGTTGGAAAGGACCTTAAGATCATCTATTTCCAACCCTCCTGCAATGGGCAGGGACATCTCACACTGAACCATGTCACTCAAGGCTCTGTCCAACCTGGCCTTGAACACGGCCAGGGATGGAGCATTTACAACTTCCTTGGGCAACCCATTCCAGTGCCTCACCACCCTTACAGTAAAGAACTTCCT
>JANHGB010014205.1:0-42646 GCA_026283785.1 Coracopsis vasa | reverse complement strand
AGGCCAGGTTGGACAGAGCCTTGGGTGACATGGTTTAGTGTGAGGTATCCCTGCCCATGGCAGGGGGGTTGGAACTAAATGATCTTAAGGTCCTTTCCAACCCTAACTGTTTTATGATTCTATGATTCTGTGATCCAGTCCTTTCAACTTGAATTACAGAGTTGATAATTGGACTGTTATGTACTCACTGAGCTTTCAGATATTATGTGGAATATGAGACAAAAGGTAGGTAAACAGAACCTGGCTTTTCTTCCTTTCACTTGGCTTTACTGGAACAGCTCACTTCCCCTACTATTAAATTGATGACTAATTATGTGCTCCTCTTGTTATATCTCATGAGACTGATAAATAGCAAACATCACAGGAGCAACAAGTACCTCCACTGTTTATCCTATCTACGGGCTACATCCCACATTTAGGCTTTTTCCACTGGAGCTGGAAGACATGAAAATGTAGGGAAGTACAGGGAATGTGCAGGTAGTGGCAATGTTGCTGAATGTGCTGATATTAATCAGCATTTCCTTCTATTTGCTCCAGCTGCAATGAGATGAAAAGCCAAGAGGATTTGTACACCACTGGAGCCTTTGGTACTTCCTTTGTGCTGTTCTCTTAGCACTTTCAGAGAAATGGTGGTTAAAGAGAGAGTCTCTTGGGAAAGAGCTCTGAGTTGGAGGGGTTGTTGACCCATTTGCCAGCTTCCCTTCTGGCTTCCCTGATGTGGTGACAGAAAAGGCTGGTGAATGTTTGTGCATTCAAAATTTGAGACTTAAGATGCCAGTGAACATGTGGTAGAATTTCACTGTGTTGTATTCTGAGATTTGACTTTTGACCAAAAGATTCACTACAAAGTCTCTCAAATGTCTTAATTTGCAGTATTCTCAGGCTTATGTTACTCAAAAAAAAAATATGGCCAGACATATTTTCTTAATGCTGCTAATGTTTTCCAACTACTAACCAAGCCTTCTTAGGAGTCAAACCTGTGTTTATACTGCAAAGGTGTGGAATAGAAGTAGAACACGGTTGGCAAGTCTATATACTTGTGTCTCACAGAAAATGTTTATGATTGAAGTACAAATATTACAAAGACGATGGATTTTTCATGGAAAGGTATCTACAGCTTCATTAACAGTGGGATGAATGTTATGGCTGACCATAAATGTGGAATGAGATTCTTTTTCAAAGATACTCTTCCAGTCAACCTCCACTGCTATTGGTTTTCTACAGATCCATGCTTCCAAAGTGGAGAAACAGAGTTCATAATTCTTCCACTGTAAATCAACTTATCCATGTATAAGTAAGGTGAAAAATCATTTTAATAAAGTGACTGATTTTGAGCTCTATGATAGCTGGAATGTTACTGAGGTTCTTTTCTCTAGACTTGCATATAAGAGTCATTATACGAAGAACATACTTAGAAGTCCTAATTTGATTAAACTGGGCTTCATGCCATATTTTTCCTATTATTATTTCATCCAGGAGATCAAACTTGAGAAATATTCATACTGGAATTTTTAAGTTTCTCACTTTAAATTCTGGGAATGATATTTCATTGAAATTTTTTTTTTTCCCAAAATTTTAAGTTAGCATATTCATTACTTTAATAAGCAGTTGAACTTAGTTAACTTTCTGGTTGGTATATGTATATCCCACTAGGAGTGTTTGGCCTGCTGATATGGTCTCAGCTGACTAAAGAAGAACCACTGTAATTTATTTTACTTGAGGGTGTGGTTTTGTGTTTGCTTATCAACAACACTGCTCTAAAAAGCCATTTTCTGTGTGCAAACCAGAATAACAAAACCAACTCATACTGTACTTCCATAGAAAATTTCTAATAAAAAATATGTTGAAATGTTGTGTTAGAAATGGAGTTAGAAATGGATTCCTGAAATTTCTTTCTAATGCAAATGACAAGTTATTTAAACTGCTCAGGAAAAAATCAGCCATTGCATTTTGTGTATCAGTTTAATCTAGATCTAGTAATTATCTAACCGTTTAAGTAGCACAACAGCATATAAAATATTCAGCAACTAAAGTAGAAGTGATAGTTCATCTGAAATTATCCCATAAGAATGTTCTCAAGTTTAATCACTCTGCTAGTTTACCAGTTCACATTGTGAGCATTTCTGGAAATGCCATAGAATTATTAGCCTGACATGGAAGTGTTCATGGACATTCAAGTTAGTCAAGAAGGCAAAAAAAAATTCTAAGCATTGGCTCAGTAAGCCATAAAACCACATGCACACTTACTTATGCAGAACTGCCCTCCTCTGCTATTATATGTCCCATTTTCAAATCCAAGTAGAATGGGAAATGCAAGGATTAGATAAACACAACATGTCTTTTGTTTTCGTGTCACTGCATCTTCTGGTTCAGATCTTAAAAGTCCAGCATCATTGTCGCTTGCAAGGTGGCCTTTTCAGGAGCAAAGGAAATGTCATCAGATGACATCCACAAAGCCCATGGAAGTCTAAAAGCATTTTAATGAAGGCAAATACTTTGCATGTGCCATTCCCTTTTTGCTCAAACATAAATTAAGCGTGCATTTCAGATTGTTGGTACTTTATGCATCTCACATTATTATGTGGAAGTGGAAGCTAAGTTAGTCCATTACAATGATTCATATTCTGTCAGAGGAACACAAATATTTTCTGACGAGACTGGGGACTGAAGCATATTAATGCAGTTGAAATTTTCCAGCTCCCAAAATAGACAGAAAAATGATACAAGGAATAAAACTAGAATAGCTAATATTACTATCTGTACAAGTACAGTAAAAAGGCAAGTAGTCTGCATCTATATTGCCTGGCACTGTGTTCTGTCTGGGTTTTATCAGCTGAGCTGTGCAAGACACATCCAAGCAGGAAGTGCTGCCTCTTGGTGATGTGCTCTTTCAGCTGATCTGGTTCCTGGTGGGAGGAAGGGGGTATTGTATCAATTGTGCTGTCCACTGAACACGAAGTAGAAGTGAGATTTTTAATTCCTTTGGTCATTAGAAGGATCCTCTTGCATCTTTGTGAGGATTAACAGAATGATGATGGCATTTGAGGCAAGTTTCAGGAATATACTCACCTGGTAAAGAGGAGTGGGTAGGGTAAATTCAGCTCTATCTAACAGCTTGTGAGCAAACATGTACTTTCTCATACCACATTTGGCTGCTGCAGCTACACAACCCTCCCCCATCAGATCAGGGCTCTGTCCACCCCAAGTAGTTTAATTACATTTCCTCTCTAAATAGCAGTAATTATTTAAGGTTTCCTGGGAGGCTTAGAGGAACACGATCAAGCATTTTTTTCTGTGCGTTATTGCTTATTTTTTCTCTGAGTCTGCTGCAGTGTGTAGATGTGCCTAGTGAAAAGGCTCTTGCAATGCATCAGGGAGACAGATGTATTTGATTTGTGATTTCAGTGATTTCCATATATGAGAGGATCCTTAGAGATGTCTGTGCATGAAATGAATGCAGCTGCTCAGGTTGTTGCCTAGAAGAACAAGCATATGGAAATTAAATATGCCACTAAGATGCTCTCATTTTCTGCCTATTCTCACTGATGTGAGCCTCCATCTGTCTGCCCAACCCTGAACCTTCACTGTCATTTACCACAAATACTTCTCCTCCACCTTATGCCAAATACTTGCTCTTGCCACATTCTGACAGATCACTACAAACTGCAGGCTTCTTTCTCTAAGGAAATCCCAAACCATTGCTCCCTTCCATGCCAGCCTGTATCATAGTTCCCTGCTCTGCAAGATGGCTGGGTGAGGGTGAAGAACTGAATCCAGAGAAAGTAAGTCACCTTGGGCAAAACTCTGGCTTCTGCTTCTCCCCACTGCCTGGGCTGTCCCAGATCAAAGCTTAAGATTTCAAGCAGCTGTATAAATATACTCCAAGATTTTTCCATATCCTTTATGGTGGGGTGTTGAAATTCTAAGACTGGCTAATATGAATCCCTTGAAAAAACCCCTCCTCTTCTTTTGCACATCCCTGCCATATCTTATAGTGCTACTGCCTGAAAGGTCTAGAAAAGCATAGAAGTGGACCCATGCAGGAAGTATGAGTATCCGGGTGGCTCAAACCACGGCCTTTTTCTGAAGTGACCTGAGAATCTGGCCTGTCATCTTTTGTAAAGTACTTCAGGATTAAAAAGTACCCTGTACTTTTTTGTAAAGTACTCTGCCTTGCATCCTCAAAGGGTATCTGAAACCACCCCAGAGACATCATGAGCTGAGACGATGACTTTCATCTGTGTGCTCCTGTTTCCTATGATCTGTCCTTAGGTCAGACTGTGCCTTATCCAAGCAGGTACAATATGCATCACTACGTATGTAATGAAAGGGTTTAAAGATTATCTTGTGCTGCTATGCCCTGCATGTTGCTGCTAACATGTAGACATAACTGAATTTGCTACTCTGACAGAAAAGGGAGCTGTGGTGGAAGGACATAGCAAAGACCCTTTTGTTCCTCTGTCTCTCCCTCCTTCTCACATGCTTTATCAGATTTGCTTGGGTGCAGGCTGGGAAACCCAAGGTTGCTCCATCAAAAAGCCAGGCAAATGCTTCTCCAGTGCAGCCAGCAGCGCCAGGTGGTACTGAGGGCCATTGTTATACACAGTCAATATAATAACCAGAGTCATAATACAGGTGTGTATTGCAGCAAGTGCTGTTACTGAGACTTTGTGCCAGTGGTATTCTGCTGGGAATGTGTAAAATTTTTGATCTGTGGGGAATTTTGTGCCTCCTTTTCATACACCTGGCTGCTGGAGAGTGGATGGCAGCTCATCATTGGCTATAGTGTGTCTCAGAAAGGCAGTTCCTTTGATCTTTTGCAGATGCAGCTCCAGTGGTACTAAAGCCTCATGTTCAGATTCCTGTGCTAGATTTTTCCAGTGTCCCTTCTCATCCAGCTAGGAATTCATTATGATTTAACCTTTAACCTGAAAACTTTTTTCTGGTTCAAAGGCTCAAATATTTCTAACTTAAAAAAATTGTCACTTTAATTAATCTGAGAAAGTACTAAAGCAATCCCACAAGTTCACTTTTCTTTGCTAAATACTAAGTCAGTTAGCACAGATGGGTTTCTCTCAACAAGGGACAGT
This sequence comes from Coracopsis vasa, assembly GCA_026283785.1. Taxonomy (NCBI): domain Eukaryota; kingdom Metazoa; phylum Chordata; class Aves; order Psittaciformes; family Psittacidae; genus Coracopsis; species Coracopsis vasa. Next base: position 37,556 of record JANHGB010014205.1, on the reverse strand, counting down.
AATGCTCTAGAGGGCAGGCTTTGCCTGTATTGGAAAAAAGCATTTCCAGCTTAAGCCCAAATTCAGTCAGCTCAAATAACATTTCAACTACTTAGCTTTCTTTTTATTCATAAATCAGACAAATCAATAATTGTTCAAAATGTGGAAGTTTTAATTTGCTGGCATTACATGAGAAGTAAAGGCAGTATTAAATTAAAGATGATTCTGTGATGAGGTCATGATGTCTCTGTAAGTATGCAAGTCACCTTTTCAGTGGTGTGGGCTTTTCTTTTTCTCTGGTATTATGTAGGTTTTGTGTTGAAAATCAGGGAAGGCCATCAGCCAGTTATTTTAAGGTTTCTTAGATTAAGAGGTTGCAGTTTCAGAGAATACAACATTTTAAGAGCACATGTTGCTCTTTCATAAAAGCACTTGTAAAGAATTTGCTGGGGAGGTCTTTGATCATCCCTGAGCAGTGATATTTGTCGCCTGATCTTGTCTTAATTGGTGGTGAAAAATTCTGAGGTGAAATACATTGTCTTATCCCACAAGGTCTAGTGTTTGTTTGGAGGTGGACTTACAGATGGCTGGGAGGATTAAAAAATCTTTGGTAATTGATGTTTTTAAGGAAAACATCAATGTGGTTTGAAATGGTATAACTATGCTGTGATCAGTGAAGTTGGTACAATATACCTTTCCTGAGGATCTACTCAGACCTGCTGTGAGCATAGGCCTGGTGTCACAGCCTGTGTGTAAGATGCAGATGGACTCACCAAAACCAGATTAGCAGCACTTTGGCATGATGCAGAATGGCATTTCTTCTGGCTTGTGAAGCTGCTCATCCACTTTCGGTCAGCTCTGCACCCAGCTGAGATGTACCAACACGCACTCAGTTGCCAAAATGAGTATCTTGACTGCGTGATCCTGGAGGAAGGAGTCTGAAAGAAGGCGAAAGGAAACTGACTTTATTCAGTGTGTTATGATTCTGTTTATTTTTATTCCCTATATATAAAAGCAAAGGGGAAAAACCTAAGATAAAAAGGATAAAGAAGAGCTCTAGATCGTTGAGTAAAATCTCATCTTCCTTTTCTTTGCTCCTGGGCTGGTCAGTAAGGGTAGAGAAATAATCATCCTTGTTTATGGCTGTTTCAACTGAGTGAGGAGGTTGAGAACTGTAACAAGATGATGAGAGACAGTGTATAATTTAAATATCAGTTTGAAATGTCTGTCTTCTAATTATGGAGTGTTTATATCGCAATTTTGCTTTTTACTTTCTCTGTGTTGTTTTTTTTTTTTTCCTCAGACCTTTACAGCTCACCTTTTAAGGCATTCACAGTGTTTGGAGATGGGGTGAAATGATTACTAGCTTCTATTGATTATTTTTTTTTAAATGAGGAGATACTGCAGCATGAAGCAAGGAACAGCAGTTTTAAATTTTCCATTATGTTTTCACTCCTGGAGAGACTGCTTGGAAATGACTATTTCTATTGGAATGTCAGTGAGTTTCTGAATATTACCAGTCTTTTCTTGTATTTCTTTTAAGGTTGACAAATGTTTCCATTTACATTTTTTTCTCCTACAAAATTCTTGGTTCTCTTAGGAAGTGGTCGTATTAAATAGAATTTTAAAACAAAGTGTCAGAAGAAATGGATTAGTTGTCTGCCTGTCTGTACATGATTACCAAATGAACTGTATATTAAAATGGTGGAGCAATGGGCCATGCAGATAGAAAAGATTATTTTTAAGGGATCTGTGAAAATTAGAAAGCCAATTACTATTCTGGCAATGGAGAATTTTTCACTAAACGTGTTGTAGAAAAAGTTTAAATGCCTATTATTTAATGTTTAACTGATTCTTAATAGCAGTGAAATCTAGTAACAGTACAACTTCCACATAAAAATTAGTCTTACATTGGCTCTGTGAAATGGGGAGATACATCACTGTTAATATGGTAGCCCATTTATTACTCTGGTGTCTTAATTCAGCTGCATTCAAGGGCAGTGAAGTGAGAATATCATAATCGGTTTGGGTAGGAATTTAAATTAGAGGTATGTCAACATGGTGGCTGTGCACCCATCTAAAGGTCGGGAGAAAGGCAAAGGGAACTTCAGAGAGTGGGAGCTGTGTGAAATTGCTGAGCCCGGCTGCTCTCAGCCACGAGCTGCTGTGAGCAAACCCTGACCCTGGGCTATGGAGATGCCTCTCGCTTCATAGGGTGCCATTGTCACTGAGGGCCTAAAAGGTACATGCTGTGAGGTGCCTAAAAGACCTTGCACTGAAATCTCTTTCACAGCTCTACGTGGAGCAAAGCTGTGTTCTAGATTTTTCTCTACCTGATTCGTCTTTGTTGCAATAAAGGTTGCCAGTGATCCACTAAGTATATTTAATGGCATTTTGTCTCAGAGGGGCCTGAGTATCACCAATAGTAATGGGAGAACACAGCAGCAATGTTCTCTTCTGTCACCTGGATTCAAATAGACCATCTTGCCACAAGACTACAGGAGCAAATATAAGCCAAAGCTGTGACCTCCAGCAGCCATGTGTCTTTTTAAGGCATAGGATACTTAGTGGGCCAAGCAGTGAACTCAGATGTGTGTAGAGATGGTATGTCCTATTAATATGAACTGACTTCTTTGGTGCTGCACTAATTTATAGGACATTTTCTGCCCTCTGTATGATTCAGGAAAGAATTTGGTCAGTACAGTGTTTTAAAAATAAACTGTGAGATAAGCTGAGCTGTTGGTTTGGTTTTTTCTTGTCTCAAGTATTTTAATTAATAAAATCTAGCATGTTATTTCAGAGGTACTGATGGCCTGGAATTCTGGCCTAGTCGGAATGAACTTCTGATCTGACATCTGTAATTTCCAGTTATTTTTATTTCTAATCTGCTGGGATAAAAGAAGGACCAGAAAGAACAAACTGTTCCTCTCCTCAGGTATGAGCAGAGGGAGAGTACTAAAACCTCCAAAGAATGATCTCCTTGTAAAACCCTGTCCTGTTCTGCCATAGCCTTGAAATTCCTACAAAGTTAAGGATCTTAAAGGGAATTGAGTTTTTCTCCCATGAACCACTAATCCCTGTAGCTGTCAGTGAGCCCATTCCCTCTTGTAGATGGGGGACAAGACACCTCCACCTTCCTTTTGCAGCAGGCCACCTGCCGTGGACACACATGCACAGGATCAGGAATGGAGCAGAAACCACGGCAGGAGGGGAAACTTGCAAATTCCCGTATTCATTTTGCCTGGAAGTCACTGAAGATTTCAAGATAATGCAGAAATATAAATACAGCTTTTACTTTCTTGACTTAGAACTGCTCCTTTATCCACAGCGAGTTCTGAGCTGAAGGCTCTGAAACTCTGGGAAGGGTATGTAAGTTCCCGGGGGGGGGGATCTCAGTATTGTGCCTGCGTGTTCCACCTGGTCTTTTTCTTTTGCGGTTCCATTGGTATATGAGTGTATATGCAGTTACAGTTGCCTACTGGAGTGTTAATGACTTGCAGTTTGAGAGGTAAACCCTGCATTTTGCATGGAACTTTGTTCCTTAGCAGAAACTAGGACTTTGCATGTTTTATGTTTCCAGTCTTGATTCTAGTCTTTTCTCCATTTCTTTTAATCATCCTCTATTAGTGTGTTATGAAGAGGAAACCCCACACCAAGACCATCAGTGCATCATCTTGCTATGATTTTTCCTGTTTAGAAATATACATGGTATCTGCATCTGTAGATCAGCTGTTAAAAACAGTCAACAATAAGACTTGTTTCAGTTTTCCTCTACTTTTTTCATGTGGGCTGTGATTGTGTCCACATATAAGTGTAGGAATGAGTACCCCTGTATAAAATTGAATTTGTCTGCAAAAGATGAATTGTTCATTTACATGGTTGTAGAACTGTGTTGAGCACCTTTGAGTCAAAGTATAATGCATGGGTGCTTGAAATAGGACCAGTAATTAATCAAGTGAAAGAGAAAGTTGAGGATCTCACTAGTGTGGTGTTCTGGAAAAGATATTCAGAAGATGAAGCTTAACAGTCTGTGAAATCTTTTTCTTTTAACTTTTAGAAAGGTTGCCCTTAAACCTTTACTTCTGATATAAGCAAAATGGTTTAGATTGAATTAAGATGGATCTGATTTTTCCATCCAAACATGAAATAAACACAATCTAACTTTTTCTTTAATGTTATATTCCCCCCCTCATTATAGTATGTGTGTTTAATCTTGTTCTCATGCAAGATATTTCTTCAGCTTGATTAATTTACCTTTATTCTGTATTGCCAGAGAGAAAATGTTCAGAATCCCAAAGCCAGTCCTGAATAACTATAACATGCCTTACAAATTGAAAATTTAAGTACAATAAATAGTAGGTTTGTGTTCCCTGCCATTTTACTTGTGATATTTTAGAGTATGTTTCTTCTGGCATGTACAGGTTCTACACATGTAAATTTTATTAAAAGCTTAAATTATCATGCACTCTCTTCATTCTAGTACTGGGGCTTTACATAGACTTCATTATTCTTAGTATTACTTTAAAGTTGCAAAAATTTACAATGTTGCCAATAGTCTACAAAATGTGGTGGCTATCTGGGTCTACATACATGTGAGAAGTGTGTTCTCATTAGAGAGCTGGAGTTTGTCTTATTCTGGAAAGTGAAAAGAAGAAATTACACGAAATGATGGAGCGAAAGTATTCATTTTCCCATGAAGGAAATGGAGAGACGCAGTGGTAAGTGCTGGGAAAGAAACAAATTTTCAAACGTTTCTTGGCACAGATATCTCACAACTCAATAGCTGGGAAAGAGAATTAATGGGAAGATTTTGATTCAGATGCTTTGGGGTTTTTTTGGAAGGCAAATAATGTGCATAGTCCTGTAACTGATTGACCTAAATGATAAGGTGTCTCCTTTGCTCTGCGTGAACTATATTGTGCACTGATGTCTTCAGAGAAGGAAATACTAACATTAAGAGTGATTTGATCTTGTGAGAAAGGTGTAATAGCGAGCAGTGACTGGATGCTGAAGTCAAATTCAGAGAAGAAACTAGACAAACATGATACAGTATGTTTACAGCAGTGGAGCTGGACTAAGCACTGAGGTAAACCAGCAATTGTAGCAGTAGTTGCTCTGTCCGCTGAAGCTTTGCTGCCTTTCTGCAAGCTGAAGCACAAATGGTGAGCTCAGCACAGAGTGGCTACTTGACTTCTGCACAAGTGCTGTCTGCTGAGTTTAGAGGGCAGTGGGGTGTAGGTGTGCCTGTGTGCTGAGGTGTGCTCAGCCAAAACCAAGAGGGCTGCTCTTGTCAGTTGTCAGACACAGGCCCTCACCTTGGTCAACTGAAGAATGGGTTGTAATTATCTGCAATAAAGATGTGTGGGCCAGTTTAGAAAGAAGGGCAAAATTATTGGAAATCTCATCTAATTGAACTATAGCTTACCATTTAAGACTTTAAGAGATATTATGCTATGCTGCTGAAATTAAGCTCTTTTTTAGTCCTGTCATGGACTGCATTAATGTAATACCACAGGTATGCTGGAGCTGAGCACTAGGGTATCCAATCTCACTGTACTACAAAGCCATAACTGCAGTGCTTATACAAATGGTAAGTCTCTGATATTTTGTCAGTTATTATTAATAAATGTGAGAATGGAGATTAATGATCAGTCTTAATAAAAGAACTGATGTGCAATTTACATCAAGGCAGTTTTAATAAAACACCTAATCCTTAAATGTACGTAATTAGATTTACATATTCACATCACTGCAATTAGAAGTTGGTATTTAAAGGGCACACTTCCTGTTTCACATGCTTTTAATCTCTCTTCTGAAGATTGCTTTTCAAATTGCAAAGTTAAGGTAAACCCACTCGTTTTGTTTTTTACCCCCAGGCATGTAATATATTTTCCTCTGGAATGAAATTTATATATTTAGTTTGGCTTGTGCAAATCTGTGAAATAGATAAATAAGTAAAGAGATAATCCCATTCAGCACTGAAGACTGTCAAACCTTTAAAACAATGTGGGGGTAAACAACTTTTTTTCCAAGTGTTGAAATGTTCTGGCATACAGCTTAAGCTGCCTCTCCTCCCAGCCATGGGTCTTTGCTACCTAAAGCAAAGACCTTAGTACAATCTCTAACAGATAAAGGTCATGGACTGCAAACTGCCTTGTTAGTTTCAGACCCTGCGCAGACTTCCCCAGCCCCTTTGGTCAAATTTGCAATAGTTCTATGAAAGGCATTTACAAAGTCAGTGGGGATTATTTCCAAAATCAGAGAGAAGCATCCCTGTGATTTTTATGAAACTAATATCTTGCAGTGGAAGATGCAGTTGGAATCTATCCAGCCCAAGTCACAGAAGGCAAAGGCGAGGACTGGAAGAATGAAGAACTGCCTGCTATAGCAGATCAGGTTTGAGACTATTCAAGAAACCTGAAGGTGCATGAATGCATGAGACCTAATGAGATGCAACCACAGATCCTGAAGGGAACTGGCAGATGAAGTGGACACTAAGCTGTGGCAGTCTAGTGAAGTTCCCACTAACTGGAAAAAATGAAACATAACCCTCATTTTTAAAAAAGGAAAAAAGGAGGATCGAGGGAACTACAGGCCAGTCAGTCTCATCTCAGTGCCTGGCAAAATTATGGAGCAGATCCTCCTGGAAACTATGCTAGGACATGTGGAAAAGGAAGAAGTGACTGGTGACAGCCAGCAGGGCTTCAGTAAAGGCAAATTGTGCTAGGCAAATTGTGCTAGACAAGTTTGGAGGCCTTTTACGACAGCGTTAGTGTTGGTGGACAAGGGAAGAACAAACTGGACTTGTGCTAAACATTTGACATGGTCCTACACAAGGTCCTTGTCTTTAAACTGAAGAGACGTGGATTTGGTGGATAGACAACTCTGTAGATCAGGAATTGGCTGGATAGTCACACTCAGGGTTGCAGTTAACAGCTCAATGTCCAAGTGGAGACTGGAGATGAGTGGTGTTCCTGAGGGGTCGACGTTGGGGCTGGCACTTTTTCAGCAACATGGACAGTGGGATTGAGTGCGCCCTCAGCAAGTCTGGTGATGACACTAAGCTGTGTGGTGTGGTTGACACACTGGAGGGAAGGGATGTCATCCAGAGGGACCTTGACACGCTTGAGAGGTGGGCACAAGCAAACTTCGTGAAGTTCAACAAGGCCAGTGCAAGGTCCTGCACCTAGGTCGGGGAAATCCCAGGCACAAGTACAGGCTGAGCAGAGAATGAATTCAGAGCAGCTATGAGGAAAAGGACTTGGGGACGTTGGTTGATGACAAGCTCAACATGAGTCAATGGTGTGCGCTCGCAGCCCAGAAAGCCAACTGTATGCTGGGCTGCATCAAAAGGAGCGTGACCAGCACATTGAGGGGGGGTGACTGTTCTCATGAGATCCAACCTGTAGTACTGTGTTCAGCTCTGAGGCCCCCAAAACAAGCCGAACATGGGCCTGCTTGAGCAAGTCCAGTGGAGGGCTACAGAGAAGATCAGAGTGCTGGAGCACCTCTCCTGTAAAGACAGGCTGAGAGAGTTGGGCTTGTGGAGAAGAGAAGGCCCAGGGAGACCTTAGATCAGCCTTCCAATATCTAAAGGGACTTACAAAAAATCTGGAGAGGGGCTTTTTGCAGGGGTGTGTAGTGATCGGACAAGGGGGAATGGCTTTAAACTGAGAGAGGGTAGATTTAGATTAGAGATAAGGAAGTGATTCTTTACTGTGAGGGTGGTGAGACACTGGAACAGGTTGCCCAGATAGGCTGTGGAAGTCCTATCCCTGGAAGTGGTCAAGGACAGTTTGGATGGGGCTTCTGGGCAACCTGGTCTAGTGGAAGCTGTCCCTGCCTATGGCAGGGGGTTGGAACTAAATGGTCTTTAAGGTCCCTTCCAACCCAAACTATTCTATGCAAGTGAGCTGTGCTGTGCATGCTGTGGTGCTGTACATCCCTGGGTGGTGTGGCTGTCACAGCAGTCTTGGCCTGGCTTTGATGCTGAAACCCATAGGTTTGAAAGAAGTTTCTTCTGAGCAGCCAGCTGCCTCTATCTGCATCTCAGCTGTCTGCAAGGAGATTGGATCCACCCACTGCTTTTTATGTGTTACACTTCCTTCTGCCTCCACAGAACTTTCTCTCATCCTGAAGGCACCACAGAGCCTACACTGTATGCCTTCCTGCACAAATGTATCTGCAGTTGTGCTGGTGCTGAACGGTAACTGCATTTGGTAAAAGTTTATTTTGCACTTCAAGGAGTCTATGTTGGTAGATAAGCTTTGGGGGATTGCTGCTTCAGAGCCCTGAACTTTCTTAGATTATATAAAGACTTAACGTTATATAAAGAATTAAGAAAAAAAAAAAAAGTTAAATGTGACCAGGATGAGTAATTCAGAACACAGAAAGATGAAAATAAGACAGGCAATAAGTTAATGCTTATGTTCTGCTGAAGATACACGTTTCAGTATGAAATGCTTTCTCATCAACTGGTATAAGTTCCAATGGCTGTAGTAGCCCTATGGTACAGCTGCCCTTCTTTTACTCAGGCAACCACTGAGGATAGCTTTATCTGTCTTTTTGGGACCATACAGGAGATGCTATTTGTTTGCATATGCTGGGAGAAATAAACTGCATTTTAATTTTTTTTTTTTTAATTTCTTTTTCATTATGATCCTGCTTTCTGATCTCCTCAGTTAAACTCTGGTTTCCTGTATTTAAAAGGATGTTGGTCTTTTTTTGTTGCTATCTTCCTCTCTCCCTTTTTTACTTTCTTCTTTTTTCCCTATCCATTTTTTCCCCCCTCCCCAGTTTTGTTTCTCCTTTTTTTCCTATTTTTCCTTTTTTATTTTTCTCTTTTTTCTTTTTCTATTTTTATTTCTTATTTTCCCTTTCCATTTTTCCTTTCCTCCTTTTTGTATTTTTCCTCTTTTTGCTCTCCTCTGTTTTTCCTTTTTCTTTTCCTTTTTTCCTCTCTAGTAAGTGGTGCGCAGTCTTTGGCCAGGTGGGGTCCAGGTAGTCTATGATGGAGACACTGAAAGGTTCTGCATCTTGGCATGCATCTGGAACCAGAGACCATGGCCAATGGATGGAGAACAGGAAGCTGCAAGGGTTCTGCTGGTGAGCAGGGTCCTCCAGAGGGCTGTAGGGTGGGCAGCCCAGTTAAAGTCAACCTACAGACACTAGCACAGAGCTCTGCTCTCAGGTGTTCATAGGGATAATGATTTTCTTGTTGCCATCTTGAAGGCAGATTGGAGCAATGCAGATCCAACTTTTCCAACCCTAGACCTGAAGCAACATGCATACTTTCTCTGGTTAAAATTATCCAGAGTTGTTGGTTTCATCTGTGTGATGCATGTAATGATAAGCAGAGAGTAGTTCAGAAGACTTTTTTTTCCCTGTTGTCACATACTTAGCTAGGGAGTCACCTTTTCCTCTTTTGAAATCTTGTTTTGCTGCTATGCACAGAGTGAGAAGCTCTTCTCACTGAAGAAAAGGTGACTGTAGGAAAGTGAGATAACAAGTTTAGGAAGAACTAGTACTGATGCAGGAAAACTATGATGTACCTTAATTGCATTTATTTGTGGTGACAGAGAAAAGGCAGGCCTATAGCATCTCTTACAGATATCAGTGGTCCTGGGAACCCAGTCTTGCTTCAAACCAGGGTAGAAATTGGGGTGACGGACATCCCTACAAAATGGGAAGGGAGTGCTGCAAATGTGAATGTAGAGGGAACAGCTCTGATTTATTCATTCCCATATATGCTGCCTAAATGCTGCAACCTATGGGCAAAAGCAGAGACCAGAATCTGGGATGTTTTTACATCATTGACTTGGCAAAGAGGAAAGGCCAGGACTTGTTGCTTTTGGACACATTTTTGAAAGGCTCCACAGGCAAAATTGTCAGGATGGGAGTGGTAGGGGGGAAAAAACCAATGTGGTCTAAACGGCATTTTACAGCAACTTCATGAAATTATGATCCTTGGGGGACAGCTTGGCTGGCACTCCTTGAAGAACATGGGGATGAGTTACTTCCTACCAAACTAAGCATCTGTACTGCTTCTTCCATGGCTTCGTCTCTTTTCCTCATAAGCAGTGAAAACAGATTTCATAGTTGACTAAGCACAAGTTTTTCTTTAGAGTATACACTGCTACAGCGTGCTTAGTTTTTCATACATGCTTAGTTCTAAATATGATATTCTGAAGAACTGACTAACATCAAAGATGTATTCAAAATCAATATTTGTGTAACATGTTAATGAAATTCTGCTGAAATGGTGCTGGTTATACAGGTGCTTTGGTTTTGAGCAGTTTAGAATGACCAAATAACATGTGAGGTAGAGAATTGCAATTGAAAATGAAATATGCTTTGGGAAGTGTTACATTTAATAGAAATGTGACTGTTTCAATATCTCTATTATACTTCATAAGTCTGAAGTAAAATGAAAAAGAGATCAATATGTTATTGGTACCTGCAAGATCACATTTCATAAATTGCCTTTCTTGACCTTGGCAACATATGATGAGCCTAATCAGATTAAACACAATGAATTTGATGTGCCTAATTCAAATCATAATGAACTTCATTCTACATTACAGTGATATGAAAAGATTGATACATTTGGCAGCCATCTATTTACAAAAGCTTTCCATAGTGGAATAAGCAGAGCACAGTGTCAGAAACACAAACACCCTAACAAGCATCAGCTGGCTCTTCCTCTGGTGAGGAATAACTGCACACTTTTAGACACTAAGCTAGCAAGGAGTTAACATTGGTGCCTGAACTTACTTGTGGTGGCTGACATATGGCTTGTTAATTTATTCCTACTAATTTTTATTACTTCAAAGCATCTTTTACATGTAGCTTTACCTGGCTGCTTTTGCTGCTGATGGTGGAAGTCTGTATTATCCTTATTTCTTACCATTGGCTTGGTGTCAGACTGATCAGGACCTTTTAAGTGGTTATCACCACTTTGAGGAATGCCAAGGTGCAGAGACAGGAAATAACAGTCATCATCACAAGTCAGGTCATTAAAGAGGAGGAACTGTTTTAAGTAGAAACTTCCATGCCAAAAGGGCAATAACAGGTAAAAGTGTTCATGTAATTTATTCAAAGAATTTTGTGATAACTGTCAAGTTATTCAACAGTTTTCTCTTATTATCATTTACTTCATGTATCTTGACTTGGCAAAGCCTTTAGGAAGACATTTAATCAGATGTATGCAAATGGTCCCGCTAGTTTCAACAGGAAATTGGCACTTAGGAATAGCAAATCTTAAATATTTTCAGAAATGTTGAGACATATTGGTACTAGTTACATACGATGAGTTATGCAATCGTTGTTGTCATCTTTCTTCTTTCTTTTTCTCTGCAGTACAGTTGGAGAAATTTTCTGCAAGTTTTCAAATATTCCCTAAGCAGGGCTGAGTAAATTATTCTAGATGCTACTGGGTGACCTGAACCAAAAATGTTTCTGGTTCCATGGAAAAGAGAAATCCTAGGGAGTGAGGAGAGAAAGATTTTTTGATCAAATAAAACTTTTTATTCATCACTAAATATTTTTTTAATTGGATGTGCTAAACCTGGTCCCAAAATAACACTTTGAATTAAAAATCCCATGTGCTTTACTTAGAAAATGTCATCATATACTTTTTTTCTGACATGCCTATTTCACAGTGCAATTTTGCAAAGGTGCTGGTTTCTCAGAACTGCCTTCCACAGAGAATTAAGCATTTATAAGAAAAACTAATATGGCTTTCCTTCTATCATGATTTCTTCAATAGTTAGTCAAGTGCTTCAAATACTTAGCAAGTGCTCCATATTGTCTTTGTTTCCTATCCGTCATGATAGAAACAGGTGAGTAGGGCATACAAGGTTGACACCCTAACTCTGGTTATATGCACTTATATGTGATTCATACTGTGTTTTTCCTTTCCATGAATTGAAGATTTTGCAAAAGAGGCTAAAGGCTTAAATTCAGACAGCCTAATTTCTACCTCAGCTTTTGTACATGTTTCGTATTGCCTGGCCATAGATCTTCAGAAATGTTTACCAGAAAAAATATTTTGCAAAGGAATTTAGGGGAAAATTAGCCTGAATCTGGGCTTATAGTGCCTATCTCTATGTTACAAACATGTTAGCTAAAGCACATGCAATGAAACAACTCTCCCAAAGTTACCTTATAAGGGAGGTGGAGAAGTGAAGAGGAGAAGCTGCTTGTCCAGCTCCTCCCTGTTTTCCCTAGGCAGGGTTATACCTGTATTTGGTGCAGCATGGTAGTGAAATACAATCAGTTCTTCATGTTTAGTTATGCTTGTTTCATTGTCTATGTCAGAGAGCAGCAAGGGGGCCTTCAGAGCTGCAAATGCTTCAGTCATTCCATTTTGGATATTACAGTGATTTTATTTTTGATTGTGGAACTGTGGCAATATTTTGAGATCATATGTGTGCCTTGTCTTTCCTTATAACCACCTAGGTTCAGGATGCCTAGAGACAAATGATATGGAAAAAGGCCTCCATGACATAAGTCCCTATTGGCCCTGACTGTACAAGTGGAAAGACACCTAGACAGAAGGTAAGAAAAGCCTCTTTAAATTTTTTAACTTCACTGATGTAAAGCCTAATGAGGTGATTTTAATTTATTTGGCTACCAGCAATGGTATTTAAATGAAGCACATAATTTGTTAAATACTAACAAATATGCTTCAGGCTGTAAAGCTAATGTAATTTTTTGCTTCACTGATAGCCTTGGAGGCATTTGATTTCCCCTTGCCCAAACTTCAACTTCATCTGTAAGCAGGCCATACCAGCAGATTTGATCAAGCTTTTTTGTTTGTCACATTTTAAAATACAGCATTTTAACTTCTTTAGCCTGTTGGACCCTTCCAAAGCCATTGCTGCCTGGCCATCTGCCATTTCAAATGTGTGTCTGTGCAGGAACACCAAGTGAGCTGTGCTGTCTGCTCAGCTTTTATTCCACTGAACGTGTTATCACATGCATATATATAATTCTACTGCTTGGTTTGTTTCTCGCATTGCGTTCAGCTTAAGCAGTGAAGGAGTTTCTGACAGCTAAACACTGAAACCTCCTCTAATCATTTTGTCAAACAGAAGGCTATAGATTTTAGGACCTTATCTCAGCTTTCATTGCAAGTACTTACATACATCCTGAATTTAAATTTTCTTCATCTTTTATTGGCCTTGACCCTGTGTGTTGTGAGACAGAGCAGGCAGCATGGAGTCCTCTGGAACCATCATAAGCTAGATGCTCACACTATGTCATGCTTACTACCTTGCTCAACGAAGAACATAGGATATTTGAATACATAATAGGTTCTATGTCTAATTTATTATTTCAGAGTATTTTATGAAGGTTATTTTGGGAGAGAGAGGTAAAGGGAGTATTGTTTGATTATTTTTTAGGCAGAATGATGTATGAAGCTCCAGAGAGCTATTTTAACCATCTGATACACATAAAAATGGACTAAGAGGTAGTTTGAATGATAGATTTTTTTTCCTTTTTTTTTTTTTTTTTGAGAGAATTCTGTCAAAATGAAGCCACAAAAATATTGGTGTCTTTTATAATGACTGTAGTTGCAGAGAGTTTGAAGGACATTTTTAATACATCAAAATAAATTGCTATTAGAGGGAAAAATGAAATGCTTTCCAGTTATAGAACACTGAAATTAATGTGCATCTGTGGAGATACTGGAAGTGGTTGTAGGGGGCAAGACCAGTCTTAAAAGACCAAAGAAACGTTGATTATAGTAACTGTGTTCAGTAAAAACAAAAAGGCAACACTGAAAATTTTCAAGTAATATACTGAGTTAATACAATGTTCTTGCAGGAACATTTTGCTGGGAAAAACGGGAAATATTCTTTTGTTCCAGATAGGGGGAGGAAAAGCATTATTTGACTCACAAATCTTCTGAAAGAACATTTATGTTCTCTGTCAAATATATGCAAATGAAACCATATTTTAAATCTTTTCACTGGGTCCTGCTGGATGGAACATGTCTCAAGGGCAATCCAAGGAAGGGGAACATTTGATAAACACACATGGCTCCGGGCAAAGTTCTGTGCATCTCCAGAGAGCCATGATGGTAGTGAGCTTTCTGCCATACCACATGTTTTTGTCTCCTCCTTCCGGCTCTGAATCAAATTTATTTGAAATCAGTGGAACTCTCTCTGTAGACTTCAAAAAGCTCTGGATCAAGCACTGTGGAGGAAGTGCAGGTCAGGAAGTACTGATCTGAGCTTCATTTCCTTTTGCTTTTCTTTTTCCTTACTTGCCCTAATTTCAGAATGGAACATGGTATATTTCATCTGATCTCAAACAGTCATGGGCTACGAGCCACCAGAGCCTAGCACCATGTCATCAGGCTGTCAGAAAAGGAAGGAGCTCAGTTTTACTGTTCTCCTGACTCCCTTAATGGCAGGCTCCTTCCACCAGATCTTTTCCTTTCTCACTATATGGTGCAGTGGAAGAAAATATCTGGCATCTTAATATTAGTTTTTGGTAATCTGGTTTTCAGCTGTGAGATGAACATCAGATGCTTACATGGTCTCTCCACCCACAAACAATGTGTGTTTGTGTGCATATAAATTTATATTATACCATTGCTGTCATAGAACTTTTCAAAATTTAAGCATTAGTATGAGTGGGTATTTACTTGAGACAGAAATAAATGATGTCCCCATCCTGCTACAGGGATAACTGCTGTTGCTTATCTCTTTTTGCATCTAGTGGAAGGACAAAAGACTGCATGGAATCATGATGGTGAAAACAGATTCAATTTTGGAGGCAAAATAATCCACTTAAAATTCTTCCATCTGCATGCAAATAGGTGTTTTTCCAGGCAGGCCCAGACAGGCTTATGGCCATTTGAAAACCAGGGTGGAAATATTCTACCCCCTTCCCTACCTGCTTCTGTCCTTCCTGGTGTTCAGCTTCATGTCCTTTCCCCTCCCTTCCCTTAACATTTTCTGATAACTGAGCATAACAGTGCTTGCAAAGGGTCAGGGCAGGACAGAGCTGTTGTGATTTAGGGGTTAGATACTCTGGTGAGGGAAAACTTGAGGCATAGCCAACCTTTTCCAAAGGGCAATACAGCAAGGTCGGATTTCACTTGTCAAAATAAGCAACAGTGCTATTCTGGAAACAGCGTCTTCCTCTCTTCCATCAAAACCTCTTTTGATCACATTCAATGTCTACATTTGTGATGACCTTCCTGTAGCACAGAAATTCTGCTTCAGGCAGATTTTTGCACAGCAAAATTATTGTAATCCCCTCCTCTGGTAGAGGAAAATGCATTTTGTAGTGAAATATTTTCTGGAGATGGAATCTTAGGCACCCCTCCCATCTCTTCTTCTTTCCTTCATACCAAAGAACAATTCCTAGGTGACAACAAGAAGATGCATTTTGCAAAGCAAGTTTATAGTTAGTAGTTAAATGTATTTGTGAGATAAGCAGTATTAATGAAAATATAACTCTCCCTCCCATTCCTTATCCCAAAGAAAATGAAACAAAAGCCCAGCTTTTACAAAGTACTTAAAGCTTCTAACATGGTATACAGGGGACGTAGTCCAAAGTCTGAAAGAAGATTAGCCAGGGAAATTTAATGTTAATCGTGTCAAACCCCGTTGCTTGTGGGCCATCTCCCCTGCTTGCTACTGCTTTCTGTGCTGCTTCCTAATGTCTGAGCCCTTCCCATTTGTCAGAGGGGAACTGTGGGTTCCTGTGGAGATCAGCACTAGCACTGACAGCCCATACAGGTGCCTACACAGACACTGCATGTTGTTGGAGTGGGTTGCTGAGGTCCCTAATTAAAAATGTGAGTCTAGTGTTTAGCTGAACAGTAAAGGAAGCTGAATTGGGAAAAAAACCCAACAAACTATCTGGCTTTGCTGAAGTTTACCCAACAGTTAGCTGGTAACTTACTTGGTAGCCCTAGGGTGTTACAGGTTTCCATGGTGGCAGACTATCAAGAAAAAAAGTGAACTGGCATTTTCCACCCCTACAGTTCTGTAGCACCTTGAAATACAGGGGTTTGCTCACAAATTGCATCTCAAGCTAGAGAGTGAAAAAGCTGGAAAATAGACCACCCACCCAAGGAACTTGCTGTTCCTGCCCGGAAATCTGGAAGGGATAGAAATTAATGTAGGTCTGCTAGGCTAGTTTCGTGCCAAAGGAGTTTTACTCTGAGGAGAGATCTACCAGGAATATAGCATTTTTGTGACCAAACACTTTGCAATTTACCTATATTCGTTGTGTTTTCTCCCTTACATGTCTACAGAGCGAGACTTTGGAAACACTAGCAAATACAGTATTTTTACAATAGAACCATTTTAACATGAAAAATGCTCATTAGGAAAGAGGACACAACAAAAATCATAGAGACAGATGCATTAATTTTTTTTGTCTGGTATGAGCAGAGCAAAATACTATTTTCAAATCTGATGTATGGAAATCTTGTGGGGGAAAACAACAGAAGGAGTCAGTGATTAATCATGCAATAGCAGGGAAGAAAGCAAGTATACAGAATCCCTCGGTATATTTGGACAACAAGCTCAGTATAGGTGAGCAGTGTGCTGCTGCAGCAAAGAAAGCCAGCAGGATGCTGGGTTACATCAACAAGGGCATCACCAGCAGAGATAAAGATGCCATTATCCCGCTATTCTCTGTGCTTGTACGGCCACACCTGGAATACTGTGTTCAGATTTGGTCCCCACTCTACAAAAAAGATGTGGTCAGGCTGGAGAGGGTCCTGAGACGGGCCACAAAGATGATCAAAGGACTGGGAAGCCTGATCTATGAGAAAAGGCTGAGAGAACTAGGTTTATTCAGCCTTGAGAAAAGAAGACTCAGGGGAGAACTTATCACCATGTTCCAGTATTTAAAGGGGGCCAACAGAGAAGACGGAGATTTCCTTTTTACAAGGAGTTACATGGAAAAGATGAGGGGTAATGGGTACAAGTTACTCCTGGGGAGAGTCTGGTTGGACACAAGAGGAAAATTTTTCAGAATGAGAACAATGAGGCATTGGAATAATCTCCCCAGGGAAGTGGTGGATTCCCCAGCACTGGACACTTGTAAGATTCAGCTGGGCAGGATGCTGGCCATCTTGTCTAGACTGTGCTTTTGCCAAGAAAGGTTGGACTGGATGATGCTTGAGGTCCCCTCACAATTTGGTATTCTATGATTCAATTTCACACACAGGGTTATATTCTTGTTTGGAACTCTAATTCAAATGGTTTTTAAGCAAACATAATAGAAGACACTGGCCTAAAGTGAGGATGTAATTGCTAAGATGAAATAAACCTCAAAAAACCCTCTTAGACTCTCTTTTCTGAAAAGAATCACAGACTCATAGAATGGTTAGGGTTGAAAAGGACCTTAAGACCATCTAGTTCCAACCCCTCTGCCATGGGGGTTGGAGCATTACATTAGTGTTGTTAATAGAATTACAAGCCAGAAATAGGTATAAAAAGCATATGGGCCTGATTCTGCTGCCTGCGTCAGGTGTTCCTACTTGTACCTGCTTGGAGCAGGTTCAGATGAGTAGCTCCCTTGCCGTGGCATTTTACTCCCATGCTAAGAGTTTGTCTTAATTAAAATGTGGGTAAAGCTTATAAAGCAATGGGCAACGAGGAGAAGGAAATACAGTGGGTTTTATGACTTAATGCAAATATCCTAATTCAGAATTTCAGTGTTACAGCCACAGTGGGATTGAAGTCTACATGATGAGTGGCAGGGTCCTCAGCTCTTATTTGTATAAACCTGTTTGTTAAAAGCTGTGCTCTGCCATGCTTCCTTAGCTGTTTCAGTGCAGCTGCACCTGTTGTCATTCCCAGAAAAGCGGGGTGATGTAGATGTATCATTCAGGTCCCTGGGGAGCTCAGTCAGACCCTTCAGAAGAAGAAAATCTTTGTAGAATTATGAAAAACTATTTCCAGTCTCCATTAGGTAGTGAAGGCAGAAACACACCTGTCCCTTAGCATCCCCTCCCTTGACATGGTTTAACATAACCTCATTGCTGCATATTGCCTCATTGCTGTGTGCATAGACAACGCTTTCTGAATGACAACTTACACCAGACATCTGACATCTTACTGGGATGAAAACGTTTCAAGAATTGTTACTAATTTGAAGGTGGAATTTTATGTTTGCACCACATGCATAGCTACATATATATTCAATTTGGCTTACATTTTTCACATCCTTTTAAAAAATCTGCCAGTAGGTAGTTTAGGACATGGATATGACAAAATAAAGTGTAGCATGCTGAATATAAATAGAATCTTCTCCATACATGTCTAGAGTTTGCCTTATGAGTTACATGTAGAACTGCATGTCATTTAGTAAAGATAATGGTATATTTTTAATGTGGATTTTCACAGTTGGTCCACTGATGGCAAGAGGAACAGCAGTGTGAGAGTCTTTAATAACAATAAAGGCTTACTCCTAGCCAATGGAGTCTATTATCTTCTAAGTGCATTCCCTTATTCTGGCTTTCCCTATTCCCCCTTATATGTGTGTCACTGCTGGAACAAGACCCAAAATGCTATGGAGATTAATTGAAGAAACGCTTTTTTAAATCTATTTTTCAAAAGAGCCATCGTGTAAAAATGTTTTTACCTCTGTCAGCTCTCTTCACAAGCAGCATAATACAATTTATTTTCATTTTCTTAGCTGATTTGCACTGTCATATATGCTAAGCCTTTCAGTAAATCAAATACTTTACCTTACTATCTGTAAGCAAAAGGCCTTGCTTTTATTTTAATGTCAATATATTTGCCTTATACAGGCCTTTTAAATGATTCACAGTGTATATTAACAAACCTGTTGAACAGAAAATAATAATAAAACAAACCCGGTTTTCATTGATGGAGGTTACCAGCTGTTTTCAATGAAAATGAAACAATGAAGGGCTATGAAAGATTTAAAACAAAAGGATTACCTAATTATCTGTATCCATATGAAATTATGCCATCAAGTTTGCAGATGAAGCAAACAAAATTTCCATTTTCTGCTCATGTGGAATTATGTGGGTATTTTAATTTACCTTCTATTATTTTAGCAGGGGCTGAATTGGAGCCATCTGCAGTTCTACTATATAACAGAGAGAGATTGTGAGAGCTCTACTTTCACATCCCTTTGATACAATAATGGACTTCTGTGATAGAAAAAATAAGAAATAAGGAATGATTCTGAGAGGAAAGAGAAGATCGATTGGGGAATTTGGTTAACACTTGGATAAGCAATTTTAAATTCTGGACTTTCAGTAATAGGCAGAATTGCTCAGAACAGCTCATCTGAGCTGAGGCTTTTGTTCAAAAGGTTTGATAAAACAAAATGAAACAAAGCAAACTGTGAGTAGGTATCTGCAATAGAAGGGGAGAAAATGGAGGAGGCAGTTATCTCAACTGAAAGAAAGTTTATTCATCAGCATTGATTAGTTCCCTAAAGAAGGCCTGTCATTTTTTAACTTGCACTGTGCATATAAAGTAGGGGAAAGAACATGAATGAGGTTAGGGTTTTTATCTGTGTGTGTGCACTTTAAATGCAGTTGTACCATTCAGTTAAGCCTGATGATTTGATTTACATTCTCAAATCGTGGCACTTTATGTTCGGGAAAAAGAATACAATTCTGAGCATAAGAATGACATGGCTCTGATGCAAACAGCTTTTTTTAAACAGTTTTCTTTGGTTTTATTTTTTAATTATTATTTTTAAAGATAAAAATAAGGAATTTGTTGTACTTGTTAGTCATAAGGAAGAAATTTCCCGTAGTGGAGGTGTTAGCCATTACAAAACATCCATGTTCAGTCCCTGCCTAATTTGTCCCTCAGACAGAGTGGAGATAAGATTCTGCAAGCAGTTCTTGCTTTGAGAGGGTATATCAAATCCTGTATCTCTCTAGCAATGAAAATGTATTTATGAGTGTAAAACTCCATATTCCTTGGGGCTGGGAAAGGGATGCATTACACCCATTTAAATCTAATATAATTTTATTTGTATATCTAAACTCCACCAATTATTTGGTGTGCACAAAAGTCCCAGACTTGTAGTTTGAGAGAAAGATTGGAGATGGTATTGGTTTATGGCAACTACAAGCCATTTCTGTATTCTTCTGTGTCTTTGGCACCTGGTGAAACCAAATGGCCATAGAGGTCTTCTAAAGTTGCTGCAACTCAGACATTGGACTAGCATGGCTTCCTGTTCAGGCCCTCAAATGACAGCCTAGGGGTGTTCTTCCTCACCAGCCCTGCTGGGGTGGAGAGTGGTGATGGGGGGCAACTCAGGCTACCCAGCTCAGGGACTTCAGGCTGAATTGAAGCTTTCGTGAAGTTCTGATGCTGTTACATGGTAGAAAAGTGCCTTTATGAAACAATTACTTCACTTGGAATTTAAATCTATAGGTACCCTTTTTACATGGATGCTTTGCTCCCCCTGCCTAGAATAAATGGAAGACAGAAGGGATTAATGTCCTGTTTACCATAGCTGTTTCTCACAGCAACAGGCAGCATAGCTACAGCATGGTGACAACATTTCTCAAGGCCAAGTTGAGGGATAGAATGAAAGGCAAAATAAGAAACCTGCATAATCAGAGATATTGATAGAAGCTAGCAAGATTCACTGGTAGGCTTCCTTCTGTGTAGGATGTGACAAAACTGCACTTTAAATCAGCAAGATACTCTTGTAATAAATGTCCAATTTTTTTTCTTCTCCTGTAGTTTAGCTCTGGTATCCAGGATGATCTCAAACAACATTCCTGGCAAAATTTATTTTAGAATATAGGGGTTTGTCATGACACACACCTAGTTTAACTGGGAATAATTCAGAAGAGAAGATGTCCCAGCACATTCCCATGTGTGGTGAGCTGTTTGTCATTTTCTGTTTTAATGCAGATGCTAGCAGAGTACAGACCCGGAGATAAGTGGTTTAAATAGAGCATCCGATAGGTCTGAACCAAAGGGTTTCATAAATATTCAAGCAAATATTGCTTCCCTTGAAGCCTGTGGTTAAATCTGCCAAGCTCTGCAGCTTCAACAAAATTGTACAGTTGTGCTCAGTGCGAACCTTACAATCTTAATCTTCAGATCGTCTATTGCCATTTGGTAAAATCTGCAAATTATTTAAAGGACCATTTTTATAAGACATAGTTATCTGTGAAGAAAATATGATTGAATTTGCCATGAGTCCATATTTAGTTAGGCCAAAGGAATAAAGAAAAAGGGTGGGGGTTAATAGAGAAAGAGAAGGAGAATAGAGAAAGAATGAACAATAAGGGCACACAAGAACTGCAAATATTTAAATGGCTACAGAAAAAGGAATTATGTGTTGTCCGTTTCTGAGGTGAAGGTAGGAAGAAATTATATCCTTAGGTTAAAGCAAAGATGCTGTTAGGAAGAATTTTTGAATTTCAGATTTCTAAAGCATCTAAAATCCACACCTATCCACACCTATTTAATTCCTATCCCACCCCAGAGAGGATAGTGGGGAGAAATGTCTGCCAAGAGTGATCTCTGTGTTTGTACAATCTTCTTGTGTGTTGTTCTCCTAATATGGGATCTTCCTTGGAAGTGATTCATTAAGTGAATATTCAGTTAGAATGAAGTGGTTCACCTGGTCTTTTAATTCACCTGCTATCTATATTCTTGCTATTATTTAGTTTACTCAGTTGAAGAGCTACACCATTATTTTCTGTTGTTCCCTAAATATAGATGAGAAACAGATTTATTGATACATTTAAATGAGGTAAGCAGCAGAACAAATTCAACTCAGAGTACATTGCCACATTGAATGGCTAAATTAGACTTGTACAGAAATATGATTGAACTGATGTGGGTTTTGCTGTTTTTCTGGAAATGTACAAACACAGAAGTGGGGGAGGAAGGGAGAAGAGAAACAAAATATGTGGAGTCTTCAGACTGGAAAACAGCCCCAGTATGTGAGCTCAAATTCTCTTAAAGCACAGACTATTGAGCCTACGCCTGTGGATTTTATAACTTTAGTAATAGTATCTTTGGATGTGCCAGTCAAGACAAGGACTTGTAAGACTTGTAATGTAAACATGAGCTGTCATTTTGCAAAGAATTGTGTGTTCTGAACTTCAATTCTATGCAAACATCACCTAAGCATTTGCAGATAGTCTGAACGGCATTTGTTAGATGCATAGCGTTTGTTACAGAGCATAGCAATTATTGCTGGGGAAGATGGGGAGATAATGTCCAGTCTCGATTCACAGATTTTGTAAAACTGTCATATGTGGAAGTGTTCACCAAGCCAAGTAAAAAAACTGAGTATAGTCTCTATTAAAAAAAAAAAAAAAGGCAAATCCACAGGACTAATGGTTTCTGTCATGAGTGTTCTATTCTCAACGGACTGATGTAAAGGACTCTCTGGATTAGTTTGACTTCATTTTGACAATGAACATGTGAGAGCCAGTCTGTACACTGTGAATGCTGGAGTCAGTGCATGAAATGTGATACAAGTACTTCTTTGTTTGAAAAGAATAACATTATCCTTTTGGTAAGGGAAGCTCTTTCCTGGCTTCCTCTGTTAGCAATATCTAGGCCCTTCCTGGCAGTGTATCCATCAACAGGAGCTCTCAAAGAGACCTGGTGCCAGCAGTACAGTGTGTTCTGTGTTACTCTAATGCTGCCATCATAAGTCATACGTGTCATCATGTTTGGAAATCAGACCTGTCTACATGTAAACCCCAGTTTCCTTAATTGACTTAAGAAAATGGGACAGCTCTGTTTTCAGGTTTCCTTTTGAAGGAGGTTGAATTATAGGCTTTTAGATGTCTAGTTCTTTTTAAAATTTTATTTCTTTTCTATTTTTTTACCTCTACCTTTTAAAGTTATGCTGCAGGAATGATTTGCAACTGAACTTGCTTCTTTTATTTGAGAAGTATTATGTTTACTAATTCATTAGCTTTCACAGAAATTTCTGAGAAATACTTTCATTTTTGGATGTGATAACATTGTACAAATACTAATTGTTTTCACAAAACTGTAGTGTCTGACAGACATCATTGTTAAATGTATTCAGTGCTGACAGATCTGTAAAACATTAATGGTTTGCAGTTACAACATCTACCTACACTGGAATTTCTTTTTTGTACATTATCGTAAACCTAAACTGTTGAAAGTTTAAGGCTTGTTCTAGCAGGGAGACAGCAAGGAAGTGGAGATTCTCACCTTTATAATAACAGATTGACTAGAGTAAATAAATTTTGAAAACAGACTCTTAAGTAACTCATGAAAACTATCAACTGAGAAAAACCCAGTCTAGTAAAATAACCCCTTCCAGCAGTCATATAGCACAAGCATTGCTTTTATGTCCTTCTGCCATAAGTAGTATTTATTTTGTGCCATTTTACATTGCTGTCATCCCTTGCAAGGGTAAAATCTCTCTGAGGCTGGAAGACTAATTATGAATTACCAAATTGCTCAAATCAAACAACAACAAACAGGAAAAAAGCACAAGGTACCACAAAATAGTTAATTTTTTACTACACTAATGTAGCTAAAATGATTTTTGATGCTATAATACCAGCATTGTCCATGGTGTACACCAGCAGTCAATTCCAGTCCTCTCTTAGGCTCTGAACTCCAGGGCCTGGAGCTCTTTCTTACTCTAAGACATTCAACACAAGATTTGCTCACAAACGTGTTGTCTTACAGAGCTTACGGTGACTAGCTGAGATGGTTCTGTAAATAGCTAGGACACAAGAGGGACTCTCTGCTTTTATATAAAAGCAGATCCTCTCCTTGGTGTGAGTGACACTGAAATCTGATGGAAAGAAATTAGGGTAATTAGTACAACACAAGCTGAAGAATATCTCTCACCCCACAGCTTGTCCACCATTTGTGTTGTGGCAGCACAGCTTCCCCGGTATCCATCTGGTCCCCAGCTCATCCCTCCCTGAGCACCAGCAGCTCCAGTTCCCCTGTGTAGCTCCTCATTACAAACAACCTATGGCCTCCCAGTGGATGGATTTTGCTTTGTCAGGCTCTCAGCTCCAGCAGCAGTGGAACAATATGGGTGAACAGCAAAGTCCTGCCTTTCTAGTAGTTGAATGTCTCTCTTAAAACCCTGTGAACCAGTAGGGTTTTCCCTTCTTAATCATGTTGGCTAGTTGTGCTGCACTTCCCCTGTGTTGTCAGTTTATCCCTTGGGCTAGCTAAGCACCACTTGTTGGACTGAACTCAGGTTTTCCTGAGATGACTCTAGCTTGCTTCTGAGGCAAAAAGTAAGTTTTGCAGCCAGATGATAATTTATATGTGGACAGAATACATTGATCTTGCTGGTTTTAGGATTGTGTGGGTAGGAAGATTATTCCTGAGAATTTTAGAAGGAAGTGATAGTTATAACATCAATGCCTAGTTATTTTTAGCCTAGTTACATCTCTTCCAAGTGTTTTTGTGAAAGAGCCAGATTGTTTGAGGGTGCTTGAGCATTTTGTGTGGAGGGTGTGTGTTCGTTTTTTTGTGTAATGCCTAGATTCCAGATCCTTCAAAAAGATCCACGCTGAGCCTTCTACTGTGTGATTAGGCCATTTAAGTTCTGTTAGGCTGGCTAGAAGATGAACTGAAGCATTTTTAAAGATCCTTTTTAAACACTTTGACCTGAGAAATTATTGTGGTGTGTATTGAAAGTAAATTACCAAATAGATGTCTTCATATGATATACTTTAGAATGGGCAAGGTAGCCTCAATAAGGGCAGTCGATGAAATCTGAAATTGGTCTTGGGTTTGATCTGCTGAAGACTTTGAGGCTGGTTTTCAGTAACAGTTCAGACCATGGAAGCACTCTCTTAAATTATATGTTCATAACTCATGTTTATTTAATGAAGTGGGAAATGTACTTAGAAGCCACACCAAACTTAATTGCTTCTTATATAATAGCAACACTTCTACAGTAGTAAAACAATTGATTCTCTTGTCTGGGTTAATATTGTTCTAGTTTATAGAATAACAGAATAAATTGTCTCTTAAAAAACCAAAGCAGACTTTGAAGAAAATTCACCTTCAGATAAATAAAAACATAATCTGTGAAAACTATTTAAACTGCTCAAGTAGAAGAAAAATACCTAATCCACAAGAAAACAAAAACTGTGGAAAACATTTGAAGGTAGGGAGAATATTTAGGATGTAAATGGAAATGTTGGTTTTGTATGATACAAATTCAACTATAAATGCAAAGGCAGATCAACCTAGGCTAATAATAACAGCCATTTCCACATAATTATTTAGGGAGTGCAACTGGAAAGTAGGCACTGCTTAATGCAAAGGCTGCTGGGGCTATTATTGAGTCATTTTTCTCCAGTTAAAGAACATTATTTTCTTGTGGGATGGAAAAAAAGTGCATTTTCCATTTCTGAATGACAACATATATGCTCTTAGACATATTCCAGCCTGCACTTTTAAACACCTTAAAGAGAAATTGGGTTATTTGGAAGGTTTTAGAAAAGTGAATGCATACACTGATATCTAGCTAAATTCTAGCTGCTTATAAGAGGAATAAAAAATATAGCCTAAAAATATGATTTATTTTATAGTGACATCAGGATATTTCTGGCAGATAAAATGGCTATTTCAGATAATAAGAAAGGACGAGGCAAAATGTGTTGAAACTCATGCTGACAGCATAAGCTTTCAATTTGCAATATTTTTTTGAGAACTTTTAAAAGTCTTTGCGATAGGGTAAAAGAAATATGAAAACAAATTATCTGCTTTAAGTCTACAACTGTCTGAAAAATAATATTAGCAGACACAAAGGAGTCTTTAAGCATGAAATACCTAAATGAAACAGTCAAATGTAGGATCATTGTGTGCTTTTGCAAACCTCTGCAAGGAGGAGCACTAGTATAATATAGCACAAAAAGACTAAAGCAAAACAGAGCAATGAATGTGGAGAATCTGTAAACATAGTGCATAATTATTTAAGAAGATAAGATGGTTTTGAAGTCCCTTACAGAAAATAAAGCTATTTGTTTCCCTGAAGAATTTTTTATTAGATGCTTTAAAATCCAACAGACCTTCCAAAATATGAAAGAACAAGTAGGAAAAACTAAAGATCCAGTGCAAACTTTAGGGGAGTTAAGAAGCAAAGTCACAAACTTGCAAAGTGCCATTATTATTCATGGATGATAACTCAACTGCTTGGAGATGATCAACTCCTGATAAATATCACAGTTATCCAGATGTGTAAATGAAGAAGATGATTTGAGGAGGATGACTGACCTTTCTGTTGAGTAGGTCAGTGAGCAACTGGGTTTAGACTAGTGGCTTGTTTAGTTTTGCGCGTATTGAAATGCCAAGCAGTAACGTGATGGGTGGAGTACAAAGGTGCTTTATGGTACTTCGTCCATAGGTCATCTAGCCTTTCCATGCAGAGATAAGTATACACAGAATAACATATCCATTTATGATATTACTGTGTTTCTGTTGCTTGTGAAGATGAACTATGAAACATAATCATACAGACTTATATTTTTTATATAGCCTGACTTTCCTATCTAGACCAGATTTAAATAACATTGAAAGGAAAGCTTCCATGTATTTTAGCAATGTCAAAGCAGCAAGTTTAGCTACACCAGCCCTTTTCAGCCTTTCTCAGGAATATCTTTGGAAGGAGGGCCTCTGCTCCCACAGATTTCAAAATATCATTTGCAGTTCAGTGATTCTCAGATAGGAAGTTTACTAATGTATTCTTGTCAAGAAAAATCTTTGTGTTGTGGACTCCTGTGAGAGATTTTGCTCTAGAAGTTGTGTCCAGGGAAGTGACATAATTGTTTTCAAGTGGTATCCTCATAACAGTGTATTATCTACTTATTTGTGCAATGGCAGCTTGCAGGGAAGAGAGCTAAAAGGAACCAAGGGTGTACCTCCATCTAAGCCTTGGGCTCTGTCAGCCCTAACTGATTACAAATACTCTCACCTCTTGCTAAGCCAGGATTCACCTTGGTTCCCCACACAGCCAAACAAAGATACACAAGAGCTTCCTACCAGGAAATTCTCTTCTCCACTACCAAGGGATTTGAATACCTTGGGCAGAGGAACAACTTCAAAGGTTTTGATAGTTGGATGGGGTGTTTAGTTTGAAAGGCATTGCCTGCCTTACTGTGGATTTTCAGTGAGCTAGTGAAGATGCGTAAGTTCCTTTGAACCCTCTAAGCAAAAACCCATCATAATCAAATAGAAAGAAATAGATTCTACTTGTGAAGTATAATGTGCATTTCCTATGGTCCTTGCACAAACAGGTTAAAAGTACAAAGAATATTGGGGGTTTTTTATACTACTTTCTTCCCTTTCCCTCCTGGCAGTGTACATCTTTTGATAAACCTGTAGAGCCTAGCACAGATGCTAGCAGATTTTAATGTGCTTTCTTTTCCATCTTGATGGAAAAGCCCTGTATTGATTTAAAGATCTGGAAGGAAGGAAGCAGACTCCTATCTCAAAAAAGAACCACCTAAAACATACATCATTGCCGTGCATTCTGTGCTCAATCATGCCAAAACACTGAGTGGGGCTTAAAACCACATCATGTAACGTTCAGGGTATTCTAAAATAAAACCAGAAAAGGATCCACCAAAAATGTTGTTATGTTTAGACACTCACTTTGGGTACTTCTGAAACCTTATTCTAAAACTAGTTGTCTTCGCAGTGGCTTCTTAAAAATAATGTGTGTATTTGTAAAACCAATTAGCTGAGTTAAGCTGAGGTTTTAAGCTTCTAAAAAACCCGTTATCCCTTGAGTCAGATAAGCCATGAAATCATGCGTCAGTCACCAATTAAGCTCATCTGTTGTTTCTTTTTTTCTTTCTTTAATGGGTAAAAGATCAGATATATTTGAATCTTGTTCAAGCCAAGCAGTTCTTTCCAAACAAGTGAAATGGATCTGACTTTGCCCTAGGCTTTTAGCTACCAAATCCATGTCCCTTTGGTTGTTTCTCTACAGCACATCAAATATATAGTGTTTCCTTGTTACTGTTACCACATTTTCATGTGCCTTGTGCCACACAGAAAAGATTACATAGTTCTATGTTAATTTATGTAATCTTAATTATACGGTTGTAATAAATAGGAAATATTCTGTGGAGTCTTTTGAGGTTTTAGTGTGTAATCATTACAGATAGAGATATTCAATAAATAGTATAAAATTGCAAAAGGTGCCTTTTTCAGGCTGTATCTGTTTTCAAAACTGCTGTGTCTCGTTCCATGAATGCTGAGTTGAATAGGTGAAGGATTTTATACAATGTATAAGAAGATATCGACATCTATGCTGATTTTTAGTGAATCAAGTTGTTACTATTGCCTGAATTGACACAAGGACCAAAGGTATATGAGGAAGGTAGTAGCCGCAGAATTTCCTTCTCCCTCACAAAGCCTGGAATTTGTTCAGTGTGATGTGATGTTTCAGTTGAATTGGCAGCAAGTGTGTTTCCCATTCCTCATTCAGAGAGGAACTGTAGACATTTACATTACAGAACATTACAGACTGTTAGATCTTGATTTTCAGTTCTTTGTGGCTGATTGAAAGCTCTCACATGCATAGTAATGCTGCCTTAAGTCCAAGAGAACAGACAACTCCACAGTCATCTCTTGATAGGGAGAAGTGCGATTCTAAAATATGTTTGTGCATAATTTGAAAAAATCTTTGGAGTCAGATTTTCAAATTAATCTGTCATAAATGCCATTTATTTATAAATTGTATAACTGAAAACATAAGCCAGTTATAGTATTTGATATATTATTGTTGAAAGATTGCAGTGTTCTGTACTAGAAGCAGCACATTTAATCTATTAAGTAGGGTCTTCCTTGATGATTATTTCAAGTTAATTAATCTGATGAACTATCAACAAATTAACTTCTCTTGTGTCCTGTCTTTTTACATGAGACAGACACATATCTTCCTGAAATAAAAACTCTGCCTACCAAGAGTATGACTTGAAGGTAGATTGATGGAAACAATGCATAAAGCATTTGTTGATGTTAAATTTATGTATTCAAATGAAAGAAAAGAAAAAGAAAAAAAAGACAAAAAAAGAAAAATAAAAAGAAGAAAAAGAAAAAAGAAAAAGAATGCACTGTTGAATCTTGGAATATTAAAATATTTATGTGAAGCATGTTTAATATTTGTCTAAACAATCCAATATTCAATGCAGGGTCAAATTCTGTCCTTGTATTTTCACATTAGCAGATTTTGACAGTTTCTCATGGACAAAGTAGGTTGGTGACTAAATAAAGAAATGCAGCTGGACAAAGCAGAAGCAACTATTCCCAGACTTACCTGACAGGTAGGAAAAGGAACAATAATTACAAGCTAGTCTTTTCAAAAAGGCCCTGGTCTCCTCCTCATTGTTTTACTGTGCTGGAATATTTGCTTTGGGTAGTTTAACACAAGCAGCATCTTCTGCTTTCTGCTGCCAAATACCTATTCATTTATTTCAGCAAGAGCTTCAGCCACTGTATTCCATGTGTTTGTCATCTCTACAGTTCACTTTTGTAATTCATTCAGCCTGCCCAGGCTTACTTAAGCTCAGAATGCAAGCCATAATTCACATATAGTGTGGTAAACCACATCCTCAAGCAGTGACAGCATAGAAAGCCTATTATACAGGTGCTTCATCACATCTGCTATATTGGGTTCTGGGAGGAGAAAAAAACAATTCCTGTGATAGATTAAGCCTACCCCTACAAGGGCTTCATAAATCAGTGCTACCAAAAGCAAGAGTGGCTCTGAATGTCTGCTGAGATCCAGGAGTGGCTGTAGTCTGGGAGATAATTTACAAAGAAGGAGAAATGTCATTAATGGAAAAAGAGAAAAGACCAATCAAGTGTAGGGCAAGGCTTTAGTAACCTCTCATTGCTGCAGGATTCACACACTCATTCCTTCATCATACCATTCCTGCAACAGCAAAAGCAAAAGAAAACTCAAAGCATGCTCAGAGGAGGAGTTTGAGATTCAACTGGGAGAACTCACTGACTTTGGGGAGAAATCTCAAATCACTGTGAACCACTTAAAGGCACGTAGGAGGAAGGACATGATAAATTTTGTTAGAGAATTATCAGAGTATTTTTGACCTTGGGGTCAAGGATTTGATGAAGGTTTGGCAGTATTATTCCTTTATTGGAATTGTTTTGCCCAGTTTTATGAGTAAGTGTACGAGTAAACTCACACCTGCAGCTAGAAGGATGTAGCTCCCTATTCTTTATTAGTTTAATGTAAAAAGGGTAACTGAGTGTGGTAATGACAATAACTTTTCAGACAAGGTTAGTGGCAGATTATCTGCCAAGATCCTGACAAGTAAGCAGTTTCCAGTAGGACAGATAAATCAATCTTCCAGAAGGTTATGATGATATAAGACCTATGCATGAGTGAAAACAGGAACATTAGAGAACAGTGTGGGTGTGCTGAGTTCTTGTGTGTGGGATGCCACTCATATCATTCTGAGTATCCCCTTCTCCTAGACCTGGCCCACTTTTTTGGATGCCCTGGCTGTGTTCAGAGTTAAAAGGTAAAGAGCATTCTGAATAATACTCGATCCTCTGGGACAGGTTATGCAACTGGATGCTATTTCAACTCTACTGACCAATTTAATTTCAGTAGGAAATATATGCACTGTATATACTGCACTGTCAACACATATTTTCATCTAAGCCATGTACATGTTAGATAATACTGTAGGAATAATCCTTTGGATTTTCCCTGCATTAATCAGTAATGGATAGTTGAAGTTTTCTTGGCTCTATTTAGCAAAATAAACATAAAGCTAGCAAGTAACTTAAAGATAAAAAAATTAGACAATACTGGATTATGTGAGCCCAAATCTACTCCCTGTTGCCAGTCACAGTTCTAATCTCACATGGCTGCTGCTTTGAAGTGGCAATTTATTTCCTCTGTTTCTTTCTGGCTTGAGAGATGCCAGTGAGTTCTGATGAGCCATCACAATCACAAGTGCTATGTTGGTGTTTTGTTCCTCTGTTACCTATTTGTGTAGAATGGAGTTCAGTTTTACCTGACGCACCTCATTAACATTGGTAATCTGTGAAGAAGTAATGTGTAAATGGAATCATTCATAATCAGTGGCACGAAGTCCATGTGGAGGCTGGTCATGAGTGGTATATCCCAAGGGTTGATGTTGGCACTAATATTGTTTAAAGTCTTTATTAGTAACATAGATGGCAGAATGGAGTGCACACTCAGTAAGTTTGCAGACAGTAAGTGGGGGGAGTGCCTAATGCACCAGCTGGTTGTGCTGATGTTCAGAGGGATGTGGGTAGATTGGAGAAATAGGCTGACATGGACCTCCTGAAGTTTAGCAGAGGGAAAAGTCAAGCCCCGCGCCTGGGGAGGAATAATCCCAAGCCTTATTACAACCTGCGGTTCAAATGTCAAGGAAATGGCTTTGCAGAAAAGGACCTGTGGGTTGTGGTGAACACCAGGCTGACCTTGATCCAGGATTGGGTCCTTGTCTCCTGGGCTGCATTAGGAAGAGAGTAACCAGCAGCTTGAGGGAGGTGATCCTTCACCTCAGCTTTTGTGAGATCAAATCTGGAGTGCTGCATTCTGTGCTAGGCTCCTCTATACAAGAGGCATACTGTCCAACAAAAGGGCACAAAGATGACTAAGAAATTGCAGCATTGATCACATGTGGAGAAGCTGAGAGATCTGGGATTGTTCAGCCTGGAGAGGAGAAGGCTCAGGTGGATCTTATTAATGTGTACAAATACCTGATAGGAGGGTGAAAAGAAGATGGAGCCAGATTGTTTTCAGTGATGCTCAGTGACGGGGCAAGAGGCAGTGGGCACAAACCAAAACTGGAAAATCCATTTAAACATAAGAAAAATTTTCTTGCTGTGAGGGTGCCCAAATGTTGTAACAGGTTACCTAAAGAAGCTGTGGGGTCTCCAGTCTTGGAAATAGTAGAATTCCAAGTTCATAGTCCTGAACAACTTGCTGTGTGAGTCACCTGTCTTTTTTGGGGAAAGGGGCTGGGGTGGGTGTCAAACTCAACGACTCCTAGAAGTCTCTTCTAGCCTCAGTGATTCTGTGACCTGGATATAATCGGAAAAATACTTGATGTATGCACCACCCCATAAAACTTGTGCTTTTATAAGAAGAATAATGCCATGGCAGAGTCCTGCTTTTCTGGAATATCCCACTAGTCAGTTGCTTCCTCTCAAAAAGAATCCCTGATGAAATTTGTGGAGCATACCGTTACAGAAACTGCTGTTTTATCTGTGAGTAGTCCTCTTGCTCTCATAATTATGTTATTAGCCAAGATAGCTCTAACTTAGTTTCTTGAGGCATATTACTCCCACTGCGTGATAACCATGGACAGGCTATTCATAATTCATGGAATATCTTGAATACCTGTCAGATTTGCCCCCTGAGATGGTAGATATTTAACATTCTCTCTCTCTCCTAAAAGTAAATTATTTGTAAATTTTCTTCTTTTGGAAAGGAGAGATAATGCACCTTTACACAATTGTGAGACTTGGAGTTTTACCAAAATCACTGGGGATGATGAGTGAACTTAAATTCAGCATTTGTTTTTTGCTGCATAGTTGAACACTTAACACCATCATTATTACAGACCACGCTGCCCTGCCCTAGTTCTTTACCAGAGTATTTATTGACATTGATCCAGAAGCCTTTTTTTTTTTTTTTTTTTAAACGAAAATCTATTCGAGGGTCTTCCCTTCTTCCTGACTTAACTTAGTATTTGCCACCTCTCTGCTCCTTGGGTGTCTCTATGTATCCTGTGTTAATATAGTCAAATGCACAAAAGTGTTCCTTCTTTTCTCCAGGATACCTGTCCATTAGATGATCCAGTGAATTCACTTGTGAATAGCTTACAAATTTGTTTTGATACTGAGGTCACCTTTTGTTTATCTTTAATATGATTTATATAAAGTTGCAGATGAGAACTTGGCTGGATTTTCAAAAGCAGGACTGTGAATCCTGAGGTGCAGAAAGCTTTAGAGGACGTTGTCCAAAATTGCTTGCTCATAGTTGCCCAGGATGTGTGGGAGCATTCCAAGCTCTAGCATGCTCTGCCTGTTTAACTACTCTTCCATTTCCAAGACCAATTTTTGAGGAAGCTGCAATATAAAATACTGTTGGCACAAACTAATTTGCAGTCATTTGGCTTCTATTTCCAGTGAAGCAATCAGACTATAAATAGTAGCAAGCATATGTCTTTAAAAATAATAATTGACTTTATAACTATGGTGGAAGGCTGGCATGGATATTATTAATATATAAAAATTATTCAGATTGTGCCTTCAAATATAAAAACATATTTGATATAACAAGTTACAGAGATCTCCCCTATTAAGAACAAGATTTAGTCTGTCTGAAACAAATGAAAGAATCCAGTGGTACAGACTGGGTGAGGACCTGCATCTTCTCATCTCCTAGCCTCTGGTCTGGACCAGGAGAGGTGGCCATCTTTTAACCAGCTCCAATAAAGTTTTTGCTGTGCAGCCATTTGCCTGTATTTACGGTGAATTCAGAGCATGCTTCCACTGCCAGTCCAAACAAATGGCTCTTCTGAGAGCTGACACTAGGCAGTAGTGGACGCAACCCTGCAAGCTGGCCTTATCTTCCATCGCTAAAGCAATACAGAGGAGGGAAAAAACAACCCTACAGCTTTCAGGCCCTCTGTGCTGGGCTAGGTGGCCTTCCTGGCTCCTGTATTCTTGGGGCCTTCTGCCCATGCTGCAGGTGTGTTGCAGATATGCCATCGGGCAGCCTGCTCGATGCAGTCAGGTCATGTAGCGGTGCCATATGGTGAGAAGTGCTGGTCCCCCTGGTATGGCTGGGGCTTGGCAGGAATTCACTGTTGCTGTTTGGTTCCTCTTTGACATATGCAAACTGCAAATGACCCTGAAGCAATTACCCTTACTTTATCACACAAAATATCCACTACTGAAGTAATGCCTTTTGGTAGTAGTTTATAATAATTTGTCAAAGGCATTTCTGTTCTCTCTGCTTTATGTTGAAATTGCTGATAATTCATGTGTATGCTTTCACCATACCCAAAATGCTTAAAAAGTTGAAGAAGAATCCAGGAAGCCTTTCAAATTGGTTTATGTCTTTTGTTTTAAAGTTACCACTCATAAATATTTCTGTTTATGATTTCAGAGAGTAGTCCTATGGACTGTCACTGTTACTACTCTTCTAGATAATTACTTGCCTTAAGATACTGCTTTCAGAGGGAGGGAGATGTTTCTAATATCTTATTTTTAAAGACCTGCAAAATTGCCCCTTAGATTTCTGCTGAGCCTCACACATTTCAAATATAAATCTGTGAGAAAATGTTGCAAATTTGGTCCGAGTTACTCCCACTGCAATTACTGTTGTCTGCCTCTAGGAAGAGAACTAGCTCTGTTGGAGCAAGATCTGCATTGCTAGTGTTCTGTAATACCCATCTTGTATGCTGGTGGCATGCTAGAATAAATTGATCTGGTTCATGCACAGATTTACTTCTTAATGAAAAAAGTTTAATTAAGAAGATCAGTGTTAATTTAAAGTCACTAAAAAACCCTTAACATATTGTTGTAAATTTATTAGTGCTAAAAAGCTTGTTACGTGTTCAAGCTTGCTAACGTGAATAGTGATGTATGAACCTATGTTATCTTTGTTTATAGTATTCTTTGCTGACATCAAAAATGTGCAATAGGTATGAAACCTGACCAGTTTTTATTTTGATGGAGTTGGCCTCTGTCTTTTTATTTCTCTGCTGTTATATTGAGTGCAAGTTTTAGCCAGCAGTCTGAGAAAGTCAGCATTTTTAGAGCACTGTGGGACCGTATTTACTTTGAATGCAAAAGCAGGGAAAGCCATGCCTCTCATATTGCCTAGTTTCTCCTCTATTTACAGGTACAACACAGCTTCAGTCTTAGTTTCAGTCCATATTATTTCTAGTGGCTGCCTTCCACTTTTTTACCTCTTAAACAGGACACTGACACATTATGAGTTGGGGATTTCTTTGTTATGTGTAGTACTTTCAGGCTCTGATACATCATATATAGAGAAAAATGTTTATAAAGTAGATATTTGGAAAAATCTGTGGGAACTGGTTAGACAAGTGTCGGAATTGGGTACATTTCCATGCCATCACTCCTGAGGAGGGTGGTTTCAGGTATCGGATGACCTAATGCCCCCTCCCAGCCTTTCTTTCCTCTCATTCTCATTTTAGATACTAATAAGCAATACATTTCATCCAGAATTTCATCTTTCTGGAAGTGGAGATTTGTGGTTTGTTTTCTTGACAGTGTGGCTGTTACTTCAATTGAGATTAAAATGTTATTCATGTTTTCAGTGGAGGTGGACAACTAAACAAAAAATTAACCAGATTCATAATTACTGTAAATTTGCTTTGTTCCACTGAATTCTAAGCAGTAATGCCAATTTCACACCATGTAAGTATGTGAACCAGTATTTCATGTGCACAAAATCATTCATTAAAGACAGGGCTTTCAAGTGAGTAGGTAATGGAGGTGGGCATTTCTGGAGGCTGACAATGCTATACACACAAAACCATTTGCTTATAATTTTTAATATGCTATCAGATGGGGTATGCATATATATTTGAACTTTTTGAAGTGACAAATTATAACATCCTTAGAAATTAAATGTGATGCTTAAGAAAGTTACTGAGTGTTAATGGATTTCTTCATTTGTTTTTTATATAGTGGGTTTCATTCTAAAGCAATTCAGGAAAACAACAGAAGAAGCTACAAATGTTTTGTGAATATTAAGATGAAGTTCCAGAAGAACTAATGAGTATGTAATTGGAAACACAAATTAGCATACAAATTTGAACATGATATTTCAAAGCTTGCAAACATCAAAGTGTATTAAAATGACAAGCTACCCATGCCAATGTACAGTTTTTATTTTAAATGGATGAAAGAATAAAATATAAAGGTTTTACTTGTGAGATGGCTAATTATATCAAATCGCTTTAGGCAAAAGGCAACGTCAAGTCATTGTGACAGCATTTACTTCGCTTTTTTTTTCCTGTTATTGTATGCAATTTCTGTGTACCTTGGGGGTCAGAGAAGTGAAATATGTCAGGCATATTAAGATAATAGAGAGTCACATCTTCCTGTTTAGCAAATAATAGAGGCATGCTTTACTCCTACTTTGAACTCTAGGCAAATGCACATCATCTTAATCATTCATGGAATCATCTTAATTTCATTCATGGGGCATAGTAGAAGCTATCTCATCTCTGCTTTGCTAACCTAAAACTCCAAGAAGCTGCCCTGGCTGTGAGTGATAAAGTCTGCAAGTTCCTGAGTAGAGAAGTGCTACGCTGAAGGGAAACCAGGGTTAGGTATCACCTCTTTAACCACCACACAGTGCACATTGATGCTGCTGCCCCAAATGGCTTCACTGTGACCAAGACTTCACCCCCTGACCTCTCTGACTCTTACATTTGCCTACTCAAGTGGAGAAATGAGAAGCTGGAATGGATTCAGGGTTATACTGTTCCATTTGTATGTTCTCATGCTGAGCTCATGCCGCTGCAATTGGCTGTGTGAGCATCCTGGCTCATGTCACACTAACTTGGGGTTTTCTGCACCATATTTCATTACTACCTGCCACTTTCTTGGTATGTTCTGCTTTGCATCAGGAATATTACTTTCACTTGGGAGCTAGAAAGGCTGTTACATCTGGCTAAGTAAAACATGCAAGTGATATATGAAATGAGTAAGTGGTAATATCTAGTTTTTAACTGTCACTTGGATGTGCAAAGTAATTGTCTGTGTACTTGGGGAGAAGTTAAAAAAATTGCTTGTGCAGAAAAGTAAAAAGTAAATAGTGATATGGACTTTTAAAGTCAGTCCAGAATGTCAGTCAGATTCCTCACATCTGCACAGGACACCAGGTCATGACAAGGATTCTTATTAATGTGTGAACTTTCTGTAGTTTTCAAATACAACTGCACCTGAGAGTTCAGCAGGTCTAGTGATATACTGCATGGCATCAATTTAGCAGCTCTGTAAGAAAAGCATGGATCAGTGCTCCTCTCTTGTATTCCAAACAGAAATATATCAGAGAAATTCAATACTAACACAGAAGGATTCTTACATATTGACTTTGTCTATTTACTGACCTTTGGCAATGAGTCTTTGTGAGAGAGTCTGTATAAATATATATATATCTACATGAGATGGCACTTAGTGCTGACAAAAAGCCTGATAGTCAAGGCTACACAAGGCTAGCTCTTTTCTGCACCTGTCTGGTAAGAGGCAACAGGATGAAAATGAAGCTATTAGCATGAAGACTTGCCACAAAAAAAGTCCGTTTCAGCAAAATTGTAGCAATAGGACAAGGGGTAATGGGTTTAAACTAAAACAGGGGAAATTCGGGTTAGATATAAGGAAAAAGTTCTTTACTGTGAGGGTGGTGAGGCACTGGAACAGGTTGCCCAAAGAAGTGCTAAATGCTCCATCCGTGGCAGTGTTCAAAGACAGGTTGGACAGAGCCTTGGGCGACATGGTCCAGTATGAGGCATTGGGGGATTGGAACTAGATGATCTTAAGGTCCTTTCCAAC
>JANHGB010014204.1:4003-23123 GCA_026283785.1 Coracopsis vasa | reverse complement strand
ATAATATAAGCAATGAGACAGATAAGTCCTAAGACCTAAATGTTGTTTTACTGCCTATTGGAGAAGCTATTAGATTCTGTTTATATTGTTGGTACTGTAGCTGGAGTGTCCAGTCTGTTGATGAAGATGCAGGCTGGATCTCACATGTAATATTCTTGGCAGAAGTGCTTGAGAACAGACATGACTGACTATGAGTTTCCTTAGTGTATGTCAATGTCCTATCTGGCCATTTCTTTTCCTTTTCATGTAGTTATTAAAGAATTAAGCTTGGAAAATTTCTAGATTTAACTCACAGTCAGAGGTGCAAGTCAAGAAGTGTACCCATGAAGCCTATGTATATGTGTATATATCAATTTGTCATTAGACTGATCCAACTAAATCACAGAAAAAGATTTCCAGTGACTTTAGTAGGTTTTGGACGCATGCGAGAAAGAGTACAATAATTTTCTGATTATTGTACTGTTGTGGAGTTCTTGTAAAGAATTATCCTCATACACAGACACTCAGTAAGTTAGTAAAATTTAAGGTATTTCGTCTTTAAAAGTCTTTATCCTTTTATTTGTTTCACTACTCTTACAGTGGACAGTGCCCAGTTTGCAACCGTCAGTTGGAAGACAGCAGTCTCACTGAAGAGGAGTATAATAATCTCAGAGAAAAAATAATAAGGGATGTGATACATGGAACTGACACTTTCAGAAAGACAAGCCCACAGGTAGGTGGTTGCACACTGTCAGGTTCATTGGCTAGGGGGGTTTATGTACAATTAATGTTCAAGTACTTTGAAACCACAAATCTGGGTTGGTTTTTTTTGCTTTAAACATTAATAAGCCATTAGATACTGAAGTATCCATGTATCTTTTTCAGTTATGTTTATAAAATGGGTCTAAATCTTAACCTCATTCATAGTCTTCGCTCTTACGTTTTCAGTCAGCTGTTAATGGATACTGAAACAATTAAAATGTAATTTTTTCTTTTACATTAAAAAATTCAAAAGGTATAGAAATCTTTTAATCCTTCAAAAGCTAAATTTTAAATACAGAATAAACCCCAGTAACAAGAACAAAAATTAAACATCTAGTACTTGGAGTTTGCAAAAAAGTAGGAGTCCTAGTGTTTCTGAAGTTCAGTATCATACCTGAAGCTTACGTTCATGTGCTGAATATTTGATTTTTCAATTGGGAAGCTGTTTGCCAGAAACAATAGTGAACAAATTATCACTTCAGTCAACTTTCACAACCACTAACAAACCAACTACCCCATAATTTTAAATAAACAATTTCATATTTATAATTACAGTATACATCAGGAGTATGAAGCTTTTCAAAGGTCATTGTAAACATATGAGAGGGCATAGTTCCCAGACACTATAATATACTGCAGTTCTATTTCTTACTCTTTTTGCGTGGGGATTAGTGATTCAGCCCTAGCCATATGGAATGAAGCTGAGCTCCGCTAGATGGAGCACACGCCACATCTCAGCGTGGTTTTGCTTTAGCTCTTTTAAGTATTGATGTCAGTTTGCTGCAGCTGGCACCTCAGTTCCGCATGGCTTCTGGAAATACAGAAGAGGACACCAGGTTTAATTCTTCAGACTTTCTGCAGGCACAGACATTCTATAACAGTTACAGAAACTTGAAACAGTGTGGGGTGCTTGTGCATGCAGCCTATTGTTCAGAAATCTAATTTCCACACAGGTTTTCTTCTCAGTTCAAGACTTTTAGCTGATCTAGCTGTGAATTATACAAGGGAGTAAAATTATCCTTAAAGATACAGCAATAATTTTAAGTATTTAATGTGTACTGGTGTTCTATAATATTAAAAGATAAACAAAAGGATGTGTTTTATTGCACACTGTGCAACAATATCTGTTCTCTAAATGCCTTTGTGAAAATTACAGTTGGTTTATTAAAGAAAGGAACAACAACAAAACTTTTACTTCCTTAACCAGTTAACTGTCTTAGTCTGCAAAGTTTCATTTCTGTTCCTGTGAAGACCGCTGGCTTGAAAATATCAAGTCTGTCAGGTACACAGGGTTAGATTAGCAATACCTGTTGAAGGCAGGAGATTTAGAAAGGGAGCTCTGGCTATCAGGATATTCACGTCCTGCTGTGCAGTAGTGGAAATTATGTTCCCCCTGTTTGAGAACCTGATAGATCAAATGAATGCAATCTAATAAAACAAAGACTCAATACACTCTTAAGTTTTGATGTCAGTAGATTTTGTTAGTCCATGTGATATCTGAAATCCTGTCATTTACCACTCTGGGGCCACCGACTTGCTAGTTCTCTATGAGCAGGCAGTCACCTGGCAGCTGAATGGAGGTGAACTCAGCTGTACAGCTTAAAGTCTGGTCCCTCAGTGAATTTTGAGCATGGATGTGTGGGTAGAAGCAAAACAGTGTTGTGATGTGTCAGAGGCTTCCAGAAATAAATTTGGGACTTTTTAATTGCCTTTGTGCTGTGAAAGCAGATGTGTGGTGATGAAAATATGCTGCCCATTTTAGGTATGCCAGACAGCGTGGCTTCTCCTGTAGCCAGGGTTTTCCAGAGGGGAAACTAGGTGAAAAGGCTGAAAATAGGATGTAAGCAAGTACATCTGAGAGGGGGATTTCCATTTTCCAGTCACTTACTTTTTTGTAGTAGCCGCAATTCAAATAGAAAAGATTTTAGCTTTCTATTCCTTCTTTTCTCCTAACTAGTTTTATTTAGTGCGCCTGTGTTTCTTGCAATAAAATTATTACTCAGGGAAGAAGTTTGAGTTGTTTGAGCTGTAAAAATTTTATTCCACTGTTTAAAATGGAATATGTAATGCATTGGAATATTTTTGATTTTGAGTTTATTTGATTTTGTTTCTCTCACTTAAGAATAAATGCAATCAGAGTAGGAAATCAAGAAGAAAGATTAGGTTTGTTGGGGACCTCTCAAAAGTAGTCTGTTGTGCTATGATTAAAAAAAAACAACAACCTAATCTTTTTTTCTAATTAGTTTTAGGAAGGAAAATCAAGCAACTTAGATTTGTACATCGGAATGGTAGTGAACACGATTTACAAATAGATTGGAAAGATGGCTTGCCTGAATTATAAGGAAGTACCTGTTACCATTAAAAATTCAGATCTTTATGCACAACTACTGAAAGGCCTATTAGGATGTCATATGATGATCTAATACAGTGAGCTGCCACCTTGCAGGCTGCTGTAGAAAGAGAACAATTATAATACTGTCGCCTTTTGTACCAGTGTCTATATGATATTTTCAGTTAGGTGCCTGTTTACTCTGACTGCATTTAATTGGGAGCTATGCCACTGAACCTGAGATGATATAATTGGTATACTGAGAGGCAGAATCAACTTTTACTGTGATGACTTTCATGTCACAGCTGCTCCCAGGTGTTTCTCTCAAATACCCACAGTAATTTCATTCCTGTTATGACTACCTCATACCCATGATAAACCTGAAAGGACTGCTGTGCAGGGGGAAGGAAACATGGGGGATGTGTATGTGCTGTCAAGAAAGTAGGAAGAGATGGGTTTGTGGGCATGTAAAGTCCCCACCTTAGATCTGGACTAAATGTGTAAGGGGATTTTACATATTCTTCTAGAATATAAGAGACTGGACGGGGAAGAGAAAGTGACCCATTTATGTTAGTGTTACTTTGCAACTGAATGAGGTTGTGCTATTTCCAAGGAGCCTTGAAAGAAGCTCTCTTACTTTTGGATTGATGCCTTTTCTATAATGCTTTGGTTCTCCTTCCACATGTGCGTATTTCCCAGCTCCATGATTTGCCTCAAAGCCCTGTGTGGTATATATCAGTCCTGTTCAGAATGGATTAGTTTATTACTTCCAAAACCCCTATGTACTATGAAGTCTTAAGACCACGTCTGACACAGTCTGCCCTAACTTCATCTGGCAGAGCCTTCACTCCCAACTTCTAGTGTGAACTTATTAGTCTTCTGCCTGCCTTGTTGACTCAGCTTGTGGTCAGTCAGCTAAATTGCCTGCACTTGAACAGTTTCCAAGGTGAGCTACCCTGAGATGCCTGGGTGATGATGGCTGTCAGTCTTGCACCT
Organism: Coracopsis vasa; assembly: GCA_026283785.1. Lineage (NCBI taxonomy): Eukaryota > Metazoa > Chordata > Aves > Psittaciformes > Psittacidae > Coracopsis > Coracopsis vasa. The sequence continues at coordinate 19,057 of JANHGB010014204.1, read as the reverse complement.
GGATGTCATAGCTGCTTTGCTCAGGGAGAAAAAGAAGGCTAGTTAATTCAGTTAGGCCTGGGGGGTCTCCTGAGAAGGTAGGGCCTGAAAACACCTTCCGAGCAAACAGCCGATACTGTGTGGACAGTGTGTGCCACAGCCCAGGCTATGTGTGCCGTTTACCTCCTCTCCCTCTATTTCCATGTATGTTAACTCCTCCTGGTCACTGCCAGGAAACAACTTTCTGAGGGGAGGAAGCATGGAAGGAAGGGGAAGGTGAGATGGAATTTCTGCTGTGGGTTCATGTGCCCCCTTACCTCCCATGTGTGTGCCACACTGCAGTAAAGGGATCAGATTCCTTGGATAAGTGTTTGTCCTCTAGAGTAGGAGTGCAAAAATTTGGCATGTTGCTGGATGCTGCAAAGCCCCTTGCACTGGGATCGGAGCCGTTTTGGGCAGGAACACGTTAGTTCCTCAGGTTTTACAGAATAGAAGATTGATGACCAAGTCTATTGCTGCCTTGTTGCTGATTTTTAGTTATGGGAAGCATATGGTCATTAGCTTGTAGGTAAGGAGATAAGGGTAGGTCAGTATTGCAATTGCAATTCAATGCATTGATATCAAGCCTGAAGGGTCCTGGATCATGAAGGTGTGCAGTCATAGGAGTTTCGGGAAACCTGCAAAGATGAGACAACATTTGCAGATAGGGTTGAACAGCTGCAGCTTTTCCCCCTCCCCCCTGCCCAGTTCTCTGTTAGTATGGGCCACTGGACTTAGTCAGGAGAGGTTTGGTAGTCGGCAGGGCAGAACCCTGCATTGCCTTTAGAGCCAGGTTTGCTGCTACATCTTGTAATATCCACAAGGATAGAGGAGAGCTGGTCTGAGTGGGGATCAGGGTGAGCTGTGGGTTTGTTTCAGTTTTAGTTTGCCTACAGCTGAAGTTAGTTTGGGGGCAAGAGAGAACACTAGCCTCAGAGCTTGATCCACTATTCAGTCTTGTAGGTCTAGTAAGCACAGAATAAAGACAGGTAATGGGTTATGGCCGGTGTTGAGACAATTGCAGTAGCAGAGTGCTCAGAGTCTGAGAGCACTGCAGGCCAAGCTGCAACTTTCATCCTGCTTACTTTCTGTCCTCTTGCTTCCATTTAGTTCAGGGTGGATGTTACACTTTTCTTGTAATATGATCTATTAGTGGAGAAGGAACTCTGAGGAAGGAAAAGGAGGGGAAGAGAGGAGACCAAATGGGAAATGGGTGGTGAGAGACAAAGGCAGTTGTAATTTTTCTAAGGTTTCTCTTGTGTATTCCCTTACCCCAGAGGCTCCCAATATTGGAAGCAAACAGAAGCACAGTCATTTGGCAGGAGGATAAAAGACTTAGCTGCTTCCTTAACAGCAAGAAATAGATCTAGATGAAAACATTATAAATTCAGCGCATATTTCTTTCCCTCAGTTACCTCAGTGTTAGAGAATCTTTCTTGGGGATGGGTCAGATCCTCTGGGGTGATCCACAGTCCTCCTTTTCTCAATTCACATAGCAAAGAATGAGTTGGGATTTCGTTCAGGTCACTTCGTCTCCTCTGCCATCAAAATTAGGCCACCATGCAACACAAGAATGTTCTTTTCTTCCAATCCACTGTCTAAACCTGTTTCATTGTCCTCCGCAGTCTTTTTAAACTACTATTTTGTCAAATCTGTATTTGGAAATTCTTCTGACATGATAAATTCTGCATATTCCAGTTAGTGCAAGCAAGTAAGAAAAATCTGGTTCTAGTCTTTTTTTTATTTTTGAACACCAGTTGCTTGGTTAAAGTGCAGTTGCTAACCTTAGCTTGTTTCCACTGTATATCACCTGAAGATCTTGCTAAGGAAACTACAAACATGGATTGCTGATGCAGGGATTTTTTTATCAGATCTGTATCTTCCTTGCATTAACTAGAACATAAAAAGAAATTGAGAGAAATAGAAAAACCTGAAGAAATTTGCGAAGGTTTAAGAGTGCATACCTTGATAAAGTATTTCTTTTTTCCGGTTCATTAGCTGATCACAGGGGCAGACAGGGCCATAACCTCAAAGTCAGAACAGTAACTTTTAACTAAAGAATTAAACTAATTTGAGTTATCTGAGTAGCTGATTTTTGAGATTAATTTATCAAGAACCTCTTGCACACCCAGTCCTGTACTTGCAGCTCATGCATTCCACTAAGTAGAATCTTGAGACATGTTTACATAGTGCAGACTTCATACACTACCATCCTTCGGTTAAGTGTTCAGTGTCTCCAAATATTGCTAAGTTATGTGATAATACTTCTAAAGTAAAATTAGTGTGAACAACTGTTGATTTAAGACACTTTGAAATGGTACCTTGTGGAACTTGAGCATTACCAACTTTGAAAGATGCTGCTAATTTTTTAGCATGACCATTTTTTTTTCTTTTCTTTCCTTTTTTAATGCTATATTTAGTTCAGTGTTTTAGTAGCTTGTTAATGAAGTCTTGTGTCAGGGTTGGTGCTTTTTTTAATCTAATTAATGCCATCTGGTTCTATTTTACCTGCTTTTTTGTTGACACAAGGAAAGAATTTTTACGTACTCTTTTGCAAAAGCTGTGCACATTAAACTTTCAGAGATCATATTATTCCAGAGGGCTTGTGCAATTTTTAGTGATCAGTTCAACCATATTGCAGTGTACTCTGCTGGGTGCATGGGTTTATTTTTCTGAATTGTTTCTAGAAATTAAAATAGGGGTACAACATGTGGTGCTCTTCAGCTCCCTGGAACAGTTGCTTGAGATTGCAAATATTAGCATGAGCATTTGGTAGCAGTGTGATTTTGAAACTAGTGTAACTAGCCTTACCACCCTGCCAGCTCTTCATTCCTGCCTCCTCTTGCCCCTGCAAGTGTGGCAGGAAACAAGTGAGCACAGCCCTATGGAAAGCAGGGTACAAACCTAGATGGCAATACAGTGTTCTGTGTTCCTGTGGGTGTTTTTTCAGCTAGATCAGTTCCTTGTTCAGGTTCGCTTCAAATACTTGTACCAGCATAGCAGAGTAAGCAGCATGGAGGTATATCTGACTGCCTGATAGCATTTTTCCACGTGGATATTATGGACTGTAATTATGTGCTAGTCTGGCTAACTTAACTTCAAATGGTGTCATTTCCATGAAGTTTATCATGTATTGCTTTTATATTATTCCACTGTCTTTCTATAATGCCTGTTACGTTGTGTTTAAGCATTCAAGTCAATCTTTTCCTGGTTTAGCGTCCTGTTAGGTTGCTTGCCCTGAGACAAAAAGTTTTCAGAATAGAATCATAGAATGGCTTGGGTTGGAAGGGACCTTAAAGATGATCTAGTTCCAACTCTCCTGCCATGGGCAGGGATGCCTCACACTAGATCAGGTTGCTCAAAGTCCTGTCCAACCTGGCCTTGAACACTGCCAGGGATGGGGCATGCACAATTTCTCTGGACAACCTGTGCCAGTGCCTCACCACCCTCACAGTAAAGAATTTCTCCCTAATGTCTAATCTAACTCTACCCTCTTTCAGTTTAAAGTATCCCGTCTTGTCCTATCACTACATGTCCTTGTAAAAAGTCTCTCTCCAGATTTCTTGTAGGCCCCCTTTAGGTACTGGAAGTCTGCTACAAGGTGTCCCCAGAGCCTTCTTTTCTGCAGGCTGAACAACCCCAGCTCTCTCAGCCTGTCTTCATAGGAAAGGTGCTCCAGCCCTCTGATCATCCTCATGGCTCTCCTCTGGACCTGCTCCAACAAGTCCACGTTCCTCTTGTGTTGGGGGCCCCAGAGCTGAATTCAGTACTACAGGCGGGGTCTTACAAGAGTAGAGTAGAGGGGGAGAATCACTTCACTCAACCTGCTGGCCACGCTCCTTTGGATGCAGCCCTGCACATGGTTGGTTTTCTGGGCTGCAAGTGCAATAGTGTTTTTAATTTTGAAAGCACTGTGAATTCAGAATATTTCTGCCTTTGCAAGGGTTTGTTTGTTTGTTTGTTTTAAAAGAAAGCTTGACATGGTACATTTCTATACTCTTGTACTTATGATGGCAGCCTCGCAAAGATGAGGGTATTTTTCCACTAAGGACAGCAGCAGAAACTGCTTGTTCCTCCATGTTAAATGTGCTTAGGAAGGACATTCAGAAGTGCATTGCTTGAATTGTTGGAGGCCAGGTTTTGCATTGGCCTTGTGACTGACGCTCTGCCATCTGATGTAGGCAGGCAAGAACAAGTCCTGCAGCAGCACTGTCTGCAGGCAGCACAGAGCACATCTCAGCCATGTCAATGTGCCTGTGAATACCTTCCTGTTTGTGACTGTCTCTGAAGGCGACAGCCACAGGAGTTTGTGACTCCTGGAGTATTTGTTAGCTCTAAAAGCATGTAACAGAGGTCAAACAAACAGTATGCAATCCAGAGTACATAGTGTTACCATACACAATACTGAGAAAAGCCTTCCTGCATATAAGGGTTCGAAGGGGATTTCCAGGCTTTGAAACTGAGGGAAATATTCAAACCCTTCAGGCATAGCAACAAACAGATTTAAAAGTACTCCAACAAGGCGCCTGGAAAAAAAAAAAAAAAAGCTGGATTTCAGTTTGACAGCTGAATTTTATTTCTCACTCTCTAATGCTCATTCCCGTTTTTCTTCTGGTACCAAGAAACAGTGCTGAAAACAAAGCAACCCCCATCACTTTGTATTTTATACAACTGTTAAAAAGTGAATGTTTTCACTTCTCTAAAAGCTGCTCTTACAGTATTGAAAAACACCCTGTTTGATAATAAGGGTAGAGTTACACAGTACTTAAAAGCAGTATAATATTCTGTTAATTAGAATTTGCTCTTTCCTTGCTCTTGAATATATTGTTATTTAATATGGAGAGGGGAAACACTTCTTTTTCTGTTGTACAAAGCTGAAATTATTGTGAATGTTTCTGGAGACAATATATGTTGAATACTGTAGTTTTGCACTTAGTTTGACTTCAGTATCTCCACCATTCCTGATGAGTGAGCATAAATGTTGTTTAGAAAAAGTGACAAGCAGCCTTTTCTGCAGTGATTTTAGTAAGTTATTTGGGTTTTTTTTTCCTTCCCCCACCCTTTTTTTTTCTTTTTGAAATACCATGTGTTGGCATGAACATAATAGCCTTTCTTGTATTTAGAAGTCCTCTATGGATTTCCTCATGTATCTCCTTTGTATGTTATATTGCTTTGGGTTTTGGCATGTAGATCAGTAGATGTTTTGGATTCTTGAAGAATTTGAGCAATACCATGATTTTTATTTCTAGTTGCCAACATATTTTGTATTCAGACTTGAGGAGAGAAGTGCTCAAGTGACCTAACTTTTCTGTGATCTGAAACGTGTCATACCTTTACATCCATTACAGACATTAAAATTATTTCAGAATACTCATTTGAATTACTCTCATTGCTCTTATTAAAGTACGTGCTTGTTTAGCTATGTTTTCTTTGGTTTGTCTTCATGGTAATGTTTATTTCTATGTTAACCATATTTAACATAGTAAATCTGTGAATACTAACAATCCACTCCTTATTTTTGTTGTGCTTTTGAGGCTTGTAGCATGTGTGTGTGCACTGGTATTGGAAGAAAACCACATTTCTGTTTATAAAGGTATTACAGAAGTTGAAATACTATTAATACTCTTACAGAAAAGTCCTGTTTTCAGATTTATTACTACTGCTGTCACACAGCCAATATTACTGGCTCTGTAAGCCAGACTTTTGAAGTCTGAGGTCACGCTTTTTTGAATTTTTCAATGAACTTTTTAAAATGGCAAAGCCAATCTTTTCTCCCTCCCCCTCCCCCTCTCCCTCAATAATTCCTATACTTCTGGTTTTTAAAACCAACCTCTGATTGCAGTTTTGCTGCAATACCCCCAGTTGAGAGAGAAATCTCATAAAATTTTGTAGTTTCACAATCCAATCAGTTCCCATAGGTTGCCCTGGCTATGCTAAAAGGTGATCCCCATAGTCTCACGAGGCTTATTCTTATTCCGTGTCCTGGCTGGATTTTCTTGCCAGGACAGACCTCTGTGCTTTGACCTGAATAGAAGAACTGTTGCAGGCTAAAGACTGTTATATTGGTTCAATTGATCCATTTCAATCTTTATCCATGTGCCAACAAATATGTATGTGTAGGTAGAGAAGGGGACAAGGCTAGTGATGAATGACTGAGGGAAAGAAGAAGATAGAAACACCTCTTTCTGTGGCAGCACCAGTATGTACCAATATAAAATGATGGTGAAGTAGCATGAGTCATCCAGCTGGTGTGGAATACCAAAGAAATGTGAGACTATTTTGGGCTTTTGCTGAGGTGTGAGTGGACTTGAGCCGCCCGCGTGCTAGTGGTTAAACAAAAAGTTGGTTTAAATGTCTTTAAGTCTTCACATCAAGATAAATTCCATCATGGGTTTGTTATGGTTCACTCTTAGTTCCAAATTGATTTGCCAAGAGAAGTTTTCTTAGCAGAAGGTGTAGTGAATCATTTCTAACGGTTGCGTAGTTGGCATTCCCCTATTTTCCCAGCTAGGCAGTGAATGAAATCAGGTGGGATTTTTTTAAATTCCCTTTTCTTCTGTACATGGTGTGAAACCGGACATCGCTGGAGCCTCCCATAAGCACCCTGCTGCATTGCACATACTCCTGCTGCAGGGAGGCATGTTCCTGAGGTAACAGCCTTGATGCATTGCAACACTTTCCTGTGGCTCCCGAGCATTAAGAGGATCATGTCAATAAGCAATGATGCATGCCCTTCAGTTGTGAACTCTGTTGAAGCAAATTTGAGTAGCATTTCCGAGGCTGGGAGAATGGACTTTTCCTTGGAAACTTTGTGACATGTACCCAGTCAGATCAGATTAGAAATCAGTGTAAGGTTTGCTGTGTTAGACAGAAATGTTTTACTACTTGTTGATGTGTTGAAGGGATTCATCAGAAGAGCCCCTTGTCATGTTTCGCAGGACATTTCCATGTAGATATGCAGGGGTGTATGTAGATGATATGTTGCATTGTCCATTTGGAAGGGGAAGCCTGTATGAATAACTCACTTCTTTTTGCCTAAAGAAGGACAACCTTCATGTCACTGTTGTACTGCATTTGCAATTACTATGTCTGGTTTCTCTTGATCAGCTGTACCCTAGCTGCATCTGTGCTCTACTTCATTTGCTGCTTATAAACATCTTACAGTTGGTTAGTGAGGGAAATACCTTTAGAGAATTGTGGGTGAATCAACTCTTTATTACTGTGTCTGTAAGATCTGCATAAAATCCAGACAAATCCTGATCTTTGAATGATAAGCATCCTTCACATTGTTTACTTTCTCTCTTTGTGGTGGGTTGACCCTGGCTGGATGCCAGTTGCCCACCAAGCCTCTATCAGTCCCCCTCCTCAGCAGGACAGGGGACTGGGGGGGAAGGGAGGGAGAGGAAAAAAAGAAGTTGAAAAACTTGTCAAGATAAAGGCAGTTTAATGAAACAAAAGTAAAGGCTTGTGTGCAGAAGCGAAGGAATGCAGAAGATTTATTCTTTACTTCCCATCAGCAGGCAATGTCCAGCCACTTCCTGGGAAGCAGGGGTTCAGTATGTGTAGTGGTTATTCTGGAAGACAAACATCATAATAACGAATGCCTCCCACCCCCTTTCTCTTATATTCATAGCTCAGGAGATGCTGTATGGTATGGAATATCCCTTCGGTCAGTCTGGGTCAGCTGTCCTGGCTATGTCCCCTCCAAGACCCACCCCCAGCCTGCTGGTGAGGCAGGAACGTTGGTGAGGCAGGAATGCTGGAGAGGCAGCTACCACCTTTCTAGCTACCAGTACAAAGCACAGCACTATGAGGGCTGCTATGGGATAATTAACTCTGTCTCAGCAGATAAAATACACTCTTATAGTGTGTGTTTGAATAACCTTTTCTGCTGCATCTGGATGATGTAGCCTGCTGCTTGTTCCCAGGCTTCACCTTTTTTCTTCACTGTATCTAGAGAGGATGGGAAATATGGCCACTTGAAAATTGTCTCTCAGGGGAGCTGCCTGTATCTTCTCTGTCATTCTTTATGTTTTGTTTTGTTTTTTCTTGAAAGGAGCACTCTTGTGTGTTGCTGTGGAAATATGGATAGTAAAGAGTAAATGAACCGATCATTGGGGATTTTTAGTCCATCTAAGGCTTTTCACTGGAGTCTTCTGTATTTGGTGACATAAATTAAACCTGGCTATTTGTCTTCTGCACTTACCCTGCTGTTAACTCCTCATTTCCCTGTGTGGATAAGCATTTCCTGTACCAGCAAACCATCTCTCCCTGTGTATTGCACAGTTTACTGGTAATGAGGCAAAACAATTGAGCAGATCCGGGAAGCTGGCAGGAACATGCTGCCAGGCACCTGTTGAAAATGGAATAGGAGACACGGACAGGAGGAGATGGCAGGGAAAGGTGGAGTGGCCAAGGTTACAATGCTGAAAAAGCTGCAGCATCTCCCCACCTCCAAGAGTAAACCCCAGAGAACCAGGAGCTGGCTTCTCAGAGATGCTGAGACTATCCTGGTGCCTCTCAGCAGGACCCTTCTGGCAGCTCCTGCTCCATCTGCCCTGTTGGGAGAGAAGGAGCCAAGCAGAGTGAGCAGAGGGGAGTGCTGACCCACCAAGCTCCTCTGCTGCTCCCCCAACTCGTACTACAGTGTTCCCTCAACAAAGCACTCCACTCTGCCCATCAGGGAAAACTCACCCCTTCAAGAACTGCTTTAGAATTCTTGTCACTTGAAATAAAATACCACTTTAAAAGTTCTCCACAAAGTGTTTGTTTTGTATTGAACCAAGCCCTTAAAAACAAGATTACATGTACACTATACTTTATAAAAATGGCTACTTGACTGTAACTATGTTACTTCAAATAATACTGGCATTTGTTGACATTAGGAAAACAATGCTCTATTGGAGTGTTTACTGTGTGTTTTTCATCTGGTTCTACTTCCTTTTGACTTTTCTATCTTCACTCATCTTTGTCTCAAAGCTCTCCTATTTTACCTTCATTCAGTCTGTATGTATTTTCCTTCCTTTTGTCTTTCCCATGTTTCAGATAGCCACCCAGTATTCTGATTTTGGGCCATGGGGAAGTCTACTGCATGGCACAAGTCTGAAGTCAGGAATCCTTGTTATTTGGGTTTGCATTTGTTTATACTCCCCCTCCCTGCCACTGCCTTTGCTAGTGACTTTCTGTGTCTTGGTGTCTCTATCAGGTGGCAATAAGAATATTCATTTATATAAAATACATTAAGATTGGGGCTGGGGGGTAGAGGGAAACACTTCACAAGTGCCAACAGTTTCTTTTTGTTTGAGGTGATCATTTTATTGCCCAGCTTTTTATACTTTCTCAGTAATAACATTTAAGCCACAAAGAAATGAAAGATAACATAAAAGGCAGTTGATTCTAGTGGTGCTATACTGAGCCCTGTGTTGTCTGTGTTCTCATCAGTGTGCTTTTGATCAGTACGCCTCTGTTCACTTGGAAATTATGCCTGGAATTTTAACATCTGAGTGAGACATCCTTATCTTACTTGGTGGTTTGTGCTTTTAATACAAGTAACCCTTTTCCTGGTATAATTTGTCTTAAGCATTCTGACTAAATTTGAAGTCAGTGATCATTTGTTACTGCCTGACAGCAATGTATTTTCTGGACAAATAAATTCTTTCTTTCTCTCCTTTCTCTGAGGAAGAATTGAATATACTGTATAGGCTTTTGTTTGGATGCTGAGGGGATGTTTTTTATTCAGACTTACATGTTGCCATATGGCTACGTGAGAGAAAACAGGATTAGAAGACTGCTTCTTGAATTTAGAGCAGAATGCATAAAATTGCAATTGTTTTGAGTTCCTATAAAGATTCATTTATAGCCTGGGGCTTTGAAACCTCTGTTACCAATAAATAAGTCTTTCTTGTTAGTAAAAAGGTCATTTATGAAATCAGGTCACTGCCCACCAGGATGGCTTAGGGTTCCTATACCTATTAAAAACAGTCAGAAGAAGGAAGTAGAAATCTCACGCAAGGGTCTGCTAAGACCACTAAATCTGTCCTCAAAAATCAAGGGAGAAATTCCTGAAGATTTTATTAAAACTTTGTATTCTGTACTCCTCCTGTGGGAGTCTCAAGCCTAAGCAATTGCGGTTTTCCTTCCATTGGAAGAACTAGATGGATGCTGTTGGTTTGCTCGATCACTGCATTATGTTTCTGACCTAGTAAGAAGGTCCATTGTTTTGCTAGCCTTAAAGCTGCGTATTTCTCACAGATGGAGCGCTGTGTTTCTAAATGTATGTTTATGTAAATAATGAATGGCATTCAGAGATCTCAGAATTCTTACAGAGAAACTAAGTATGATGCTTATCTTACACTTGGAAATGTTAAGAATAATAATGTCACACTACTGGTTTGTAAAGTTGCTTTGTTTTGCAGCTGTTGTGTAACAATAACTGTAGCCTGTATCTTTATAAAAGTGTACAGTTTGGATTATAATTCTGAAAATCTGGATGACTGTAAACTTTTGGGCCTTAGTTGTAATGTAATTTAAAGTGATATTGGAAGTATCTGCTGTAACATGGCTTTTAAAGATTTTTGTGTGTATGTGATTGATTTACCAAATATGCAAGTAAAGGTGTGAGGTGTAACCAGCAAAGGGAAAGTAAGAGATTTAGGCTTTGTTTCTTTTTTTTTTTTACTACAAAATGAATGAAGTCTCTTTCTGTTAACATAGTCTTCCCCGTATGTATTTGTTTCTTTGTTTGTTTCAGGAATTTGAAGCCTTTCAAAAATTTGTGGAAAATCGACTTCCATTTGATATTGTTATTGATGGACTCAATGTTTCCCACATAAACGCCAGAAAGATGCAGTGTGAAAATGTAAGTGGTGGTTAAATATTCATTAAGAGTTTTGTGTATGCTGATTGTATTGTAAACCAGTGAGTGCCTCATTATTACTTATCCTCTTGAGGAACTGATCAGGCAATTTTGTAGCACATGTTACAATGAAGTTCAAAGTTATCTAAATTTCATAAATTAAAAATGATCCATGGGAAGATGGTTCTTCTTACATATTTGACTGTGTTAGCCATAAAAAAATCATACCTAAATTTCCCCATATATCCAGTGCTTATAGTTAGAGCTGAGGTATTGATAACAGTGTTAGTAGGACATACTACTCTATGTGTGTTTTCATAGTAATAAGGATTTTAGGGAATAGACTAAATCTACCATATAGAAAATGTACTTATGTAGTTATGCTGATAAGAGTTCTTAAAATAACACCTTTCTGAGTTCAAACCACATCCTGTACAAGTTTAAACTTATTTCACTTCCTATTGCCTTAAGCATTGGATTTCTGTGCTTAGAAGGGCAGCTCAGCCTGGCTTCAGTTCTTTCCACTTGGTGATTTGTGGAAGAATAATCCTGCTTTTTTACCAATACCTATTTTTGAGAATTCTTGGTGCTCCATATTGGTATTTCACTAAGAAGTGGCTTAAGGATGGGGGGATTTTTGTCAATCAAATATTTACTTTAAATTAGGAGTAACAAAGTAGCTGCTCACATTCCAAAGCTAGAATTTAAATTTTCATGCTCTTGAAATTCAAACTAAGTTATAAATGAACTTGATAACAAAGGAAGTAATTTACTCTTAGTAAATTACAAGAAATAAGTTTTTGTTCTAAGTACTACTTTAAAACTGATCTTAAGCAGGATGTGCTTTCATATATGTAGATAAAAGCAACTGAGCTAGGGAGGTTAAACAAACTTGCTGAAAGATGTTTGTGTGAGAAAGGCAGAGAAGTTTCATGAGATACTGGCTCATGAAGAGGGTACTTTCCTTACTATGAAAATAGAAAAGGAAGTTTACAAGTTGTTTGGATGGGATCAGGGAGGAAGTGTTGATTATCTGAGATAAATCCCAGGCAGCATGTAGTGGCTCAGTGTTTTAAGATCTAGAATGATAGATCTATGCTGCCAAAGAGGGGGAGGAGAAATGAGTGTCCTTCCTCAGTGCATGCCTGTTCCCAGTGTTGGGACTCTGAACAGGATCCTGAATGGTCTGTAAAAGCTGTATGCAGTGGAACAAAGAGACAGCCTGGTTTTGACAAATAATTACTGCTGATTTCTGATCAGGAATCTTACTAGGAAGTATTAGTATTCTGAGCAGCATAATCTGCCTTTGAATTCCTCCTTAGTTATGCTGTATTGGAAGGACTCTGGCATCCATGGTGTGAGGGAGCTCCAGAAGGACTGTATGGAGACATAAACTATCCATTTAGGTTATTCCATACAGATATAGGTCAGATCTCTCTTGAATCCCAGGTATTTACAGATGAAGAGGTGTTTTAGGAAAATCTGCCTTTCCTTCCTGCACGACAGAACAGGAACTTGGCCTCACCCCATCTTACCTCCAGAATAAGATTCTCTTAGCTAAAGTTTACTTGTTCTATGAACTGTGTTGCTGTTAATTATTACTGCATTTTGCCATGCACAAAACCCATTAATTATTGTAGCTTCTGCCAGTGGATCTTTTGCTGCTCCAGTTACCTGGATTCTGTCTTTGAGAGTTTGGAGTCATTACTTGAGATAGGATGGACGTGCTCATTACTCCTGCCTTATATCTGTAGATATTCACTGGCTGATAGTACCTTTTTTGGCATGGGAAATGTGTATTTGCACTCTGAGCAACGAATGAGTTCCTTCACTGCCCAAAAGTAATACTCTTCTAGACACATGAACTACTAAAGATTTTTTCCTGTATTGAGCCTATTACTTGAAATAACTTTTCAATTATTTTTATAATAGAAGGTTTGATACACAGTGTTAACTATGGAGTTAACAGTTTTTTCCAACTGGAAACATTGTTTAAACATAAGATTGTGCTGAATGCTGGTGAATCTGTTTTTATTTCTTCATGGCTGAGCTCTTGTGTTGTAACATGTCGGGAAAGGACTGTGCCTTTGTTCTTATTTTGGATACTTTTGACAAGAAGCATGCCTTCATGTTTTCTTGCTCTTTTTTTCAAGACTGCTAAAAACAGAAAGGAAAAAAACCCTAAACCCCCAAAGTAGAGCAATCCTTTCTTCTGTCTCTAATTTTTTCTTCCAGATGAGGGAGGGAAGGCCACAAGAATCTCTGCATGTGTTGCCTTCCCTTGCTAATGGTGTTGCTGCCAAGTAATCCCCTATTTGCCACTGCTGACCTTGCTGAATGCTGTAGTGTGTCCTTTGAGGGCTGTCTCTGCCACAAAACATCCTCTTTTGGAGGCTGCTGTCCTCACACCAGAAGCAGCTGAATGGAAAATGTGGAGTGTCAGGTCTGAGGCATTCACAGCCTTTAATAAAACTCTTCAAGGTACATAGGGAAACATAGTACCAAACTGAGAGGATGGAGAGGGTTAAAAATGCAAGAGAATCTGACGACAGAGTACAAAGAACGGAAAAAGCCAAGAGTGAAGGCTGCTGTAGTCAAGCTTGCTGGCTAGGACAACATGACTGCCCCATTTTGAAGGGGAGCATGCTGTGACTCTTTAGTGACCTCTTCTGTTCGACTTGAGAGATAATAAAAGAGCAGGGTTTCCAAGGACCTGTGTTGAAAGCTGCCCAAGCCATGTTTGACTTGTCTAAAAGCTAAATTAAGTCTCCAAGTGGGAGTCAGTCTGCTCTTTCCAAGGCTTCATTACTGCAGCTGTCGGACCCAGTCAGGATATTGTTTTATACTTTTCTGTTCCAGTGTATAGTTAATATGCAGCAATGGTTGAAAGAGTAAAAAAAATGAGACTGTTCTCCATTTATAACGCACTGTAAGCATTACTATTTGCAAATTGATAGGGCTTTTTTTGATTGTATCCCTTCTGTGATTTAGAGTGAACAGCAAAATAAAGGGCATTGTTAAACACAGTAAGATTTATATTACAATAATATGGTCATTTAAATGCATTCTGGTCTTCACTTAAATTTAACAAAAAGTACTGTTACACTTTGTGATTTAGCTTTAAGAAATGTAACTGTTTTGCTGAAGACCAACTCTAGCTAACTCTTAGTCGTATGATTAAAGGAAGAAAAAATTGATAAAATATTTCTTTCTGTTCTCAAACATCCTAACATTTGTAATTCCACTTAGGCATTCCTTAGGCATCTTGGAGAGGGGCTGGGTTGTGTGGACAAGGCACAAGTACCTTGAGCGATGAGAAGTTAAAAAAGCAGAAGTTGAAGGAATGATTTTTACTCATTCAATTCCCAAAGTGTTCTGACATTCTGGAAAACTAGATATGTGACTTCCAGTAGCCCCAGGCAACTTCAGTCCTCACAGCCAGCACTTACTTAGCAGATCATCATGAATATTACTGACTTGGCAGATTTACAGGAACATCCTGTGGTGGTTTCTGTGGTACGTGCAACTGTTGGTTTGTAATTACAGTCCCTTTTTTTCCAGGTTGGTTTTATACTGTGTCTGCTTCCTGGTACAAATCACCATGTGGCAGCATCAATTACTGATAAAAAGAGGAGGTAGCATGAGGGTGGGAACAAAGATTTTTGAGGGCTAGGGAACGATGAGATCATCTGATTTGAAGGCTCTGCACACTGTAAAACTGTAACACTGAGTGTTAGCCAGCACCTTGTATCAGCCGTTTGCCTTCTTACTACAGCATTTTAAATTAGACATTAAAGTTGACTACTAATTAAAAGTATTATAGACTGGAAATTGGTTTTGCTATATAATCCAGACAATAGAAACAAACTCCCATAAAGTCTAAAATCATTAAATATGTCTTTCTTCAGTTTTGGGGTATTTTGCATTCTGGTGCTGGCCAAAACTGTAGCTGATGTGAGTTTGCCTTGACGAGTTAGTCACTGTACTGCAGAAACAATAGTTTATAAACTGAGGAATTCTTGCAGTTTAACTAAGCAGAGTTGATTCAGGCTGTATCATGACGTTGAGTTAATCCTTTCCTCCAGACGTACCTAGTTACATAAATCCCTAGCCAGCACAGTGGCATTTGGAACTCCTGTCCTCTGCTGCCCTAACTCCCTGTAGAGCCCCCACCTTTCACC
>JANHGB010014203.1:0-15582 GCA_026283785.1 Coracopsis vasa | reverse complement strand
TGACCTACTGTGGTTGTCTTGCTGAACAGAATGGCTTCACATTTGCTTTGAATTATTCTGTGCATAGTCTAAAATGATGTTTCTTTTTTTTTCGCCTTTCTTTTTCCATTGTTATTCTATGCATTTCATATTGTTTTATGTTTCTCTCTCAGAATGCTTAATCCTCTGTATCCTCCAGTCTTATTATAGCATTACAGTAATGGGCTGCTGCATGCACCTCTTTTTGTTCAATTTACAGCTAGTCAACAAGTGTTTCTTTCCCCACCATTTGTAAAGCATCATGCTCTGTTGAAGAGAATAATGGATGAAATGCTTGCTATATGCCTCACAGCTGAGGGGGCACACCCTGTCCGCAGAGATTTTTAGTCCTCAGCAGCTTTCACATCTTCTCATTTATATTTAATCTAAGAAGCAGCTAACAAAATGCAGTAACTTTTGTTACATGTTTTAAATACATCAATAAAATCCGAATATTATACAGCCTGAGCAGCTTCTTGAAGATATTCACATAAAGATGCCATTAGCTGCAGGGTGTTGAATTTCAGATCCCTATCTCTTCACATACTTGATTCCCTAAACTAAGAGAATGTTTCTGCTACTCTCTAGATGTTAAAGATTATGAGTACTTTTTGGAACTGACTTAGTTTGTAGTGTCTGACAGTTTGCTGTGGTTTTATACTTCATGAATACAAAGGTAGGTCATTTCTTGTAACTACAATAGTCACTTATCTTGGCTTCTCTCAGAAAACATTTTCCAACCAGGGACAATAATCTGGACTGAAAACACCAAAGGCAGCTATTAATGAATTACACTGATCTTTGAACACTTGGTCCCATCTCTGAAAGTTGTGTTAGGTGGGATTCAGCTCCAGATGCAGAGGTCTACATGTGAGTGTTGTCTGAGAAGACTTGCTCCAAAGATTTCCCCAGCTAACTCAGCTATAAATGAGTGGCTGACCCTTGGAATTCGGAAGTCAAAGGTGGCCAGAAACTCCCAGAGATATTGATTAGCATTGAGACCACTTCATATGCCTTCTCCCTTCTAAGTTATCCCAGTAGCCAATTGTGGGTGGTGGGATTTTGTCCAACTGCACTTGATGAAAATCTCCAGTTAACACAATGAAAACTAAACCATGGTAGGCTATAGTATAAGTCAAGAGAAAGAAACAAGCCATCTTATTTCTTCTACCACATTCAAGATTTCAGTAGGCCCTTTGGGAGCTTAAAGTGTGCTTCTGGGGATGACAATTTCTGAGAAGTCTGTTGCTATTAGAATCAAAGAGTCATGGAAAAGCTATTTGGAACAAACAATCAGAGGCCTCCTATTCCAAACTCCCATCTGGGGCAGAGCAGCAGCCAACCAAGATCAGGTCAGCCATGTTTTTTCCCAACCATGGCTTGCAAATCCCCAAGGATGTGTACGCCAGAACTTCTCTGGATAGCCTGCTCCAGTCCTACACTACACTGAAATTATTATTTTCTTAATCATAGAATCTTAAAATGGTTTGGGTTGGAAGGGACCTTAACGCTCATACAATTCCAACCCCCATGCCGTGGGCAGGGACACCTTCCATTAGATCAGGTGCTCCAAGCCGCATCCAGCCTGGCCTTGAACACTGCCAGGGATGGGGCAGCTACAGCTGCTCTGGACAGCCTGTGCCAGGGCCTCACCACCCTCACAGGAAAGAACTTCTTCCTCACATCTCATCTAAATCTCCTCTTTGTCAGTTTAAAGCCATTCTCTCTTTCCCTGTCCCTACCTGCACTTGTCAAAAATCCCTCTCTAGATTTCTTGTTGTACTTGAAGATCTGTAAGTTCTCCCTTGAACTTTCTCTTCTCCAGTCTGAAAACACTCAACTTTCTCAATTTATCTCCATGGGAAAAGTGCTCAGCCCTCTGATTATCTTTGTGGCCTCCTCTGGACTGCAACAGCTCCACATGCTTCTTACGTTGGAGCCCCACTGGTCATGTTGCTGGTCATGCAGCCCACGATACAGTTGGCCAGATTAAACCTCTGTCCAGATGAGACCTCTGTTAACATCCAGATTAAACCTCTCAAACCAAAACCATTGCACTTTGTATCCTGTAGCATGATTAAGAAGATTTTTTCTTTATTTCTTTATTTTTTTTACTAGCTGTCACTGATGTAGCTGTAGTCTCCCCTCAACATGCAAGCCTAGCTCCACTGAGGTCTTTTCATAGGGCATGCGCACATTAAGACCTATGTAATGCACTTTTCCAAATCCTGGATTCTGTACAGTAGTACAGATACAACTTCAACAGCACTGAGTGCAGAATAATTGCTTCTTTTTGGTGTACGGGGCATGTACTTTCTAATGTGCTACATTATTATGTGGTTTGCCCTATTTACAGTGGGAGTGAACTGGTGGCATCTGGATTTATTCCTACTTCATGTTCAACTTGGCACCTACTGCTACGTCCAGGTCCTCCTTCTCCTGGTTAATATTCAACCTGTCATTTTCCAGTCTATAACTATGCATGGCAGTAATTTAGTTTGACATTTTCAAAATCAGAAATGTTTCTAAAGGAATTTGAAGCTATACTCTGAGATTACATTTATTTCTATCTCTTTTTTACAGCACCACGGAGCTCAGGCACTTTTTGGCCCTCTGGGCCCCCACAGTTTTAACTACGGAAAGTCAATACTCACAAGAAATATTTGTTGTATAAAAATGACACTAGGCCAGTATGTCTAGCTCTGGCTCATAATCCCACTGCAACATTTTCTTGCCTTGCAACAGCACTAAAAAAAAAACCTCTCAAAAGTCTTCTTCCTTCCCAAATGCTTCAGCCTTTTATGATGGAAGTCTTGCTTAAGTGTTTTTGAAAATTTGATCTCATCTTCATATAAACCTGAGATCAGCCCTGAAGTGATTCCAAGGCCGAGGAAAGGAAGAAATAACAGGACTGTGTTGTTCAGAAGGAGGGGGGTGGGTGAAGAGGACAATTAAATGGGAATTATTTTGCTCTGTGGTTAGTCACAGGGACTGATCGGATTACGTAACCTAACTTAAATGTTGACCTTTATGTTGTCAGTGTAAAAACCAAACATATTAAACATGGCCTTGGGTTCCTGAACAAGATACAACAAATTGAGAAAGAGAGAGACAGAAATTGAATATTCCAGGGCCAAAGGAAAGACCTGATTGATAGATGAGGCTCTGGGGAGGGCAGTGTAAGGATTTCCTTTTCTGATGAACTCAGTATTTCTACCTGAAAAAAACAAAACAAAAAAAAATTGAGTTCTCATATATGCGTGATTGATAGATACAGGTTTGTCTTTTCCCCATATTTTAGTTTTGAAAGAGAGGGATAAAAATCCCCCTTGGATTTTTATTGGGCATCTTGCCAGACTTCTGTCATCACCAGGAAAATGGTTCCTTCAGCAGACACATCTGGGCAACTTCACGCCCATTCCTGATGTAAGCTGTCAAATCCTGCCCCAGATAGCAACGAGAATGGTTCACCATTCCTAGAGGGAAAAACAAAAATTAAAAAATTTACTTTTATTTATTTGGAATGTGTGTATATTAGGAGGAGAACAGATAATTTCTTAGACGCAACATCTTCAGTGGGCCATCTATTTGTGAGCACTGGTCTGTCTTACTGTTCCACCTTCTATCACAACTCCCTTTTCCTGTTTTGTTCATTCTAAGCCTGGAATCATGTAAATATATATATGTGCATATAAACTTTAGATATTTCTTGAACTGTCTTCAGGATTAAAGGTTCTGTGTCTTGATTAAGAAGAAGAGACACAGGCATGTATAAATATAAACTATATAATGTGTGTGTATATAGATGGTATATATACATATACACCACAACGTATAGCTTAATAATCTCTGTGCATAGTGCATATAAACTGTGCTGTGTAGCTATAAGGGATGGGATACACTGACTATGAGTGTGCATAAGCATGCATTAGTTTATTTACAAACAGCTCCAGTCTGTTTGAAGTAGGTTTTTTTCCTAATTGCACACCCTCTGGTCAGGGTTGGGAGATTTAATACAACACAGATGGCCGCTGTCTGCCTTTTCTCTCCATGGGAAATGATCCAGCTCAGCCCACTAGCTCTCCTTCCTATCCGTGCTTTCCCCTACCATGAGATACAGGAGTCGCAACCCCTCTTGGCTCTTGTTCTGCGCCTCCCCTCTGCCCCCCCAAGTCCCTGGTTCCCTGCATTGAGAGTCAGGAGGATCTCCTATTGTGTCCTTGGCCAGGTATGCTGCGATGCAGAAGAGGGGTCCCTTCTGCTTAGAGTGTGTCCAGAACTTGCTGTGAGCTGTGTCCCATCAGCTAGATGTTTGGCAAGGCTTGCTTTGAGCAGCACTTTAGGCCCTAATTGAAAATGCATGTTGCTTTATAATCCCTTTTATTGGCATTTACTTTCCCTGTGGAGTAGCAGAATAGTAATAATATACAGTGTATTACTGTTACACAGCAAAATGGATTTCCACTTACCATTAATTTTTTTTCTGTCTTGTTTTTAAAGAAAAGCAAAGAAATTACCAGTATGTATAAAATGGCCATTAAAACAATATATTTCATTGTTGTAACCAAACTATCCAAAGTGCCCACATCCTGTTTACAAAAGGCTAACATTAAGTACCAGATCTGTATAAAAATACTGGTTGACAAGGACTGTATCCCCAGCTGCTGCAAACTGGCAAAGCCCTTTTGAAGTCAGTAGAACCATAGCAGCTTACGCCAGTTAAAGATTTGGTCTTTAGACTTCACTTTGCTGGATCCACAGTGGTTATTAGGAAGAGAAAGGAGATCTTCAAAAGCCTGAAATGGCTACCATCACAACATCAGGCAAAGCCACACAAGCACACAACAGATACCTAGCTATCACAGATCCAGAAAAGTCTCTTGGCCCAATCAAAGAGCAGAACCGTAAAAGAGTTTTTTGGAAGGACCTATGGAGATCATCTGGTATGGTCCCTGGCTAAAAACCAAGCCAACTAAACTCAGGGTGCTCAGGACTATGCTCAGTTAGATTTTGAATCAGATTATATGTCTCCTGTGTTAAATGTGTTCTTTACGTGGTTAAAACTGAAGTGGATTCATTGTTTTGATCTGTATCCACTAAGGAGCCAAACCCTCTGGATGCTTCAGCTTCCTTTGTGTTTACAAGAAAGAATCACACTGGATTTTGTTATTAAGGTGGTAATAAGTTAAGTGATGGAGATACAGCACAGGGCTGCAGCTGAGGAAGGCAGTTTACAGGAGACCTCTGCAAAGCATCACCTACAAGGTAGCGTGAAGTTATACCCTTCTGAAAAACTGCTATAATTATGTTTAGTTAGGGGAGATGATTAAGCAGGATTGACTCTTCCATCCTAAATATGACCCAACAGACCTGACTGAGATGATTTTCAACACCTGACTATCCCATCACAATTAATTTATCAGAAAGATGCTGATCATTATCAGATTTCACCTCACTGATTGCAGTCTTCTTGTTCTAAGTAACATCAAGAAAAGCTTACCCACTACCTTCAGTAAGGTTGCATCAACCTTTATCAGGTGAGTAATCCACCCGTTTCACACTGATTTCTCTGACCCCAGCATCTCTTTCTGATGCTGTCAAAGACACTCCGTTCATAATGTTGGTTTTGGCTTTTTTGATTTGTTTTGTTTTGCTTTTAATTGGAACAGGTTAAATAATTCAGGTGACAACTATGGTATAATATCTCCAGGCTCTTCCCTTGCAAGTGCTCAGCATCTGAATAATAGCTTTGTCTCAAAACATTCTCTTGAGTGAGGAGTATTGTAGTTTGCCTTGGTACTTACATATTTATGAATGCCATCCAGATTTTTCCATGTCACAAACCATATCCAGTTGCAGATGTTGTCTTCAGACCTTTCTCCAGAGGAGGAGGGAGCGTGAGCTGGAGGAGATGTTTAAGACAAAATAACACAGTTCTCTTGGAAGAGGTTAGTAAAATGGATTATTTACAAAGATAATGTGGACATAATGCAATCCAATAGCATACATAGCACAAATCACATGTACGTATGGCATAAATATTGTGTAAAAACATATGTGTGTGTTGTGTAGAAAGCACAGAACATGTTAAAAAGTTTTAGAAGCGTTTTGCTGGGAAGGTCTAGCAATCACTCTCTGTAGATGCACTTGAAATTCAGCATGAATGGCTTTTTTATGGGGCACTTAGAATGCTTTGGAGGCATACGCATGTTGAAATTCACAGCCAAGTAAAGGCAGTGTACAAGTCATGCACCCTGTCTCTTTTGTTGAATTAGCACATTCTGCCCCATTATTCCATCCTTGTCTCCTGGGCACAGTCAGTGTTACTAGAAAAAGCACCACCTTCAGCTGCATTTAGCTTTTTCTATATCTCATACCTGAAAACATGTTACTCCCCTCCAATAATGTAGGAAATGTGTGCTTTTAATCTGAATAGTCCGAAGTCATGGGTTTTCTGTGACATAAATCTTTAATTTCTCTTAGTTCTTTGCAATGAGAGCACATCTCCTTGGGTTGTGTATAGCTCTGCTCACAGGAACCTGGATGATGGGTCTGGCCCTCTAGTGTGACTGGGGCCGGTCTCTGTCCCTGTCGCTCCATTTACTTCTCTTATCTACTTAAATTATAAGCAATTTGGTGAAAGTGTTCTATCTATCTGTGACAGTGACTGGGTCTATAAGTGCTTTACTGCTGTTTGAGAATATTATGATACCTCACTGAGAAAGTGCTGCATGCAGGAATGGGAAAAGTCTTCCAGGATCCTTCTGAAGTGGATGGAAAAGGCTACAAAACCTTCCTATGGGCAGCACATGCCCTTTCTTTACTGAAACATATCTGGAAACAAAGATGAAACAAACTTACCCAAATCTTCATCAGGTTTGGAGAAATAATGATATGTTTCTCTATTGCAAGAAAGGGACAAGCAGGTATGGTAGATGCTTGCTCACTTCTCCTCACTCACCTGAAATGCTCTCTTGATGAAGCTTAAAGGAGGAAATGAGCCACTGGCTTTCATGAGTTTTTACTTTTACAAGTTTTTACTTTTACAAGTTTTTACTTTTTACTCAAACCCAGAGGAAGAAAAGTACCCTTGGAAAGACCACGCGTATCATGATTTTCCAGTGTGACTTAACTCAGGCTGAGCCCAAAGGATTAATTGAGCTCCAGATAATTTTGAAGAAGCTTCCTGACAAAATGCATGCTAAGACTTCCTCTTCACCTGATTTTAAGAACTTCTGCCTCCTTATATATTAAACTGGTGTGAGTCATTTGGGACAGTTTGAAGGACAACCTAGCTCAGGATAGGATGATATATCCTCTAAAGGTCTTGGTACTCCTCACTGACTCTGGCCTATACAAATGCCCAAGTGTACCCTTAGTCAATAAGAGCCAGAATAAGCTAATACAACCCACTGGCCAGTTTGACTTTATTTTCACCTATGGATAACCTCTTTTTGATTCTGATCTAGCCACCTTAGTGAGCACTTACATTCAATTTCATTGTATGAAAAATTGAGGGTTTGGCTCAATTAATGTTGAAAAACTCTGACAGTGGTAAATGCCAGCATAAAAAGAAAGAGGAGATGAGAAAGAGCTTTAATTTTCTTAAGAAAAGTGTAAAGACTGGTTGCTACCTCTTAATTTACAGGTCAAAGCAAACCCAAAGTTCCTTCAGTGTCCAAAAATTACAGACATTTCAATTTCAGCATGAAGGAGAAGTTACCAGACACTATAAATCAAGGACATGGGCTGCAGGGTAACGTCATGCGTCCAACCGTGCAGAATGTACACAAGAGTGGCTGGTAACCAACCGAGGCAGCCCAACCAGAGGAGTCCATGTACCTTGTAAATATTATTACTACATAGTATGGAGGCTTGGCAGGCATAAAGCTTGAGGCCAGACTAGAAGTTTGCTTTCATAATTTGCAAGCCCATTGCCTTTAAGCAGGAATGTGTTTTTCTGCATGTGTGTGTGTGTGGCAGTGGACACCCCAGGTGATGATCAGGAGTGTCACCATGAAATACTTTGGAGGCCAGGTCATGGAATTGAGTAGGTCACAGAAGCTGTTGTGGAAAATCAGAGATTTGAATGATTCTAAAGACAAATCATAGCACAGGTACACTGGCCTGTTCCCAAAGTTTACTAATACCTTCTGGCTGTGGGTAAATCTGATTTTGGTGTACCTGGTAACTGACAGAGAGAAGATAACTGACATTGATTCTGCTGCTCTTTCTGGGCCCCCTTGAAAAAAGAACAATCAACCAACCAAAATTTTTTAGTGCGATATTTCAGCAGACGTAACGTTTTCATCAAACTGAGAAGACTGTTGAATAAGTGACAGCCTTGGAAAATTTGGTGACACCTGAAGAATGCTTTAAAGCATTAACCACTATAATCTCTGTTATAGTTCAGGAAAATAACTAACCACCGTGGCTTGTCCCTCTCAAGCTTCCTGAGAAGAAGACAAAAAGCTCCTAAAAGACTTCAAGTGTTGTCTCCCTACTAAAAAATAAATAGCAATTTTTCGTATTCTCAGAGGTTTCTCTGGGAATGGGAAAAATGTTTCTAATCTGAGTTTGTAGAACTTGGACTTGCAGAAAGCCTGGACTGTTGAAAAATAAATAATTTCTGATGGACACTAAATTGAAAGAACAGTGATTTTCAAGTCTAAATAACAAGTTTTGGACTAGTCAGGGCAGCAAAGGATAGCTGCCTATTACTAACCAATACAAATATGGATTGTACTTCAATTTGTAACAACCTAGGTGATAATTTAATTTCTATTACAACCAGTTCCTCCAACTAGACATTACCTTTAGTGAGGGATCCCTATACACCTAGCTGTAGGCTCATGATCCTACCATTCATATAGCATGATCCAGTTTAATTTATAGTGAAGATTGCAGGTTTTAACCAGCGTAGTTTGCATAGAATCTGATCCAAGGCTGGTAGGAAAACCTGTGTATATCACAGAAGTCTTACATAAAACCTTTGTCATCAGCATTTATGAGTAGAGTTTATCTCAAGTAAAAATTCTTTTTTTATCGTTTTTTCTTTTTTTCTTTTTTGACAATATACAGTTCTGGACCTGAGGATTTTTAGGAAGCACATGTCCTATGTTCTCTAGGGGGTCCTTGTTGAAAAGGGAGGTTGGACTAGGCGATTTGTGGCACCTTCCAGCTTCAACCATTCTGCGATTCTGTGATTCTTTTTCACCCTGAAGTGGTGGACAGCTAATCACATGGAGGCTTTAATGTTAGGAGCCAACCAGTAAGAACTATTCAAAAGATTTCACTCTTGTTGGATCTGAACTCAGATCGTATCCTTGGTTTAGCCTCCCATGGCAAAAGAAAATTCTTTGACCATAATTTAGATTAAAATTGCTCCAAATGTATTTGAATCAACTGCTGTTTCATCCAGTTATGGGTAGAAAGCCTGGTTTTGACTTACACCAAGACATCTTTCTGCAAAGAAAGGAAGCTTATGAGGGAGCACAGTTATCATGTGCGGGTTGAGACTAAGGCTGAAAATCCCTAACCTGAAAAAATACTGGATGTCTTGAGCTGTCATTTGAGCTCATCAGTGTCACTTTGACATGGGTAGTTTCATGTAATTTTTTCCCCACAAGAGTCTGATTTTGGAGAATGTACAAATATATTAAATACTTACCTGTCTAACTGTTGAAATTCATTTACGTTACAGGGGACAAAAATGTCTGAACTGAGATTTGAAGCCACTATTCAAAACAGAAACACACAGCTAATCTCAGTGCTTTCAGGTTAAAAAAACAGAGAAAACCACAAGTGAAACTGCTAATTTTCTTCATCATTTCAAAACTGTAGCACCAAGAGACTAATTCAAAGCCTGCTAAATGGAAACCAATGGAAAGCTTTGTGTTGAGGTCAGTGGAGTTTAGATCAAGCCTCAGAAGCAGCTGACAGCTGCAACGACCCTCAGGTGAACTTCATGCTCTGGCTGAAACATCCACACTCGCCATGACTGCCTGCCCATTGCACTGTGTCTTTGCTTAGCCTTGGCTCTCCTATGTTGAATTCTTGCTGCCAGCAGGTCAGACAGAGAAGTGTATGGTTTTCCAATTGCTATAGACTGCTGCCCAGTCATAGGTTTCACCCTCTGAGAGCCCTGCTCTGCAAAATTCATAGCCGCTGAATCACACCCATGACCTCAGCTCCTGCCCCAAAGACATAATGGCTGTGGAATTTCTCTGCCTAGGGAAGGAAATAGTGGAGTCTCCATAGTTTTTGTTCCTTGTAACTGGAGAGCACTAGAGCTGTCATTCCAACATACGGACAGTACCAGCAGAAGAAACAGTGAGGTGTCTGCTCTTCTCCCAAACACCAGTCATACTATTCCGTATGTACAGTGAACTTTCCATTTTCTGAGCTCAAAGAACTATGAAAATATTGATTGATCAAATGAAAATGTATTATACTATATGCTAATATTTGTTTCCATAAATTATAATACTAATAGTTGTTAAACAATAACTGTTTAGCAATATAACTACTTAGTAAAAAATATTAACAATAACTGCTAGAGTTATCTGCCCAACGGACAGTGAGTGTCTAAGTGAGATGTGGATACTAAATCTTGCAAGTTGATTATCTCTTTTACTTCCCTTTTTTTTTCTAATATTAGCTGTTTTGCATCATAATCTGCATTCCTTATAGACTGGTGACAATATGGTGACATTTATACTCCTGATTATTTGCTTGAAAGAAACTACTTGCAAATATTGTGACATTTATTCTAAGTTTGCAAGCACTAGAGTAGATGCTGAATACAGTAAGAATGATCACAGCATGAGGATGTGGGCTAAACCCATTGTAGTAAAAGGAAAGAATCCTGTTGTCTTCAGCGATCTGAAGAAGCCATCAAAGCTTCAACATACTCTCTGAGGTTGCCCTATACTGCCTAAACTCACAGTTATCTTGCCTGAACTTGCTGCTGGTTCAAAGCTATCTACGTTGTCTTGTTATTGTGGAAAAGAGACAGACCTTCCAGGAAAGTATCAGTAGATGGTTTGTTTTCTCCTCCTTATGTACTTAATAACCTCTAGAAAGAAGAAGGAGCTCTTAAGTCAAGAAACAAACTTCACTTGGATTAATGCTGTAGGACTTTTAAAACTAAAGCCTTGAGGGCAACTTCAAAATTCAATTTAACTATGATTGTCACTCAACCCTAAAGCCAGGGAAGAGCTTTGCCCGGAAATAGATGTAAGTTCTCTTCTTTAACAGTCTGAGAATTTGCATCATTGATCCAGGAATCATGATAAAAACTGAAACTGCAAATAGAAAAAAAAATCCCAGGAGGATATTTTTTGTGTTATTTGTAGAATTATGATAAATTAAAGCCTAACCTTAAATGCAGAAGTAGAATGCTTTTTATGAATAACATTCTAAAGCCATGGTCAGAAATACAGGTTTGTTGGTTCTGCTTTGAGTGGAAGGTGGAGCAGGTATCCTTTGTAGATCTAGGTATCTTGTAACCTGTATCATACTATGAGTAGCCAGATGCTTTCAGTATGTGTGTAACTCATTCATTCAGCAGTCCATTCTCAATTTCCTTGCTGGTAAAGTGGAAAAGACACTTATCTCCTTACTGAAGGGCAAACCTCCAAGAGTTCTCAGGAGCTTAAGAAAGGGATACTAAGGATGTTCCTTCAATTTAGCTGTTCCAGAGAATCTTCCTTTTGATTTTTCTTGGCGTTATCCAGATATATGGAAGAATGTTTTAAAATTAGATCCCTTTTAGGCTTTAAGGATTGTTCACCTCAGCATAAAGTTTGCCCTCATGCTCAGACATGCCCTGTTAAGGATATTGTGGTTTTGTGCCATCTGAGCTGCCTCTAAAATACGTTCAGTGTCTACATGGGGCATTTAGATCTGACACAGCGCCTACAGCAGAGAGGCAGCTAAAAGGGATATGAAGTCCCAGTGGGACCTGATGTAGCACTACTGATCCAAGCTGAGCCCCATATCTCCGTGTGACCTCTTTATCTATCTTCTTCACACACAGTCCTTGGAAATCTGAGGCTCTTTTAGCACTAGGACTTTAATGTTGAAATATTCATTGTACCCTGTAGGTCCTCAAGCTCCACTTCAGAAAGATGCAGGTGTCCCCGAGGTCCTGTACCATGCTTGTGAGTCCTGTACAGATATCTTGGTCACTCCCTAGTCTCTACCCCATATGTGTATTTGGGAAATGGCATCTTGCCTGTAGTCAGTTTAGTTGCCATGGTCTGAGGACAAAATTTGGGTCATCAGCTGGTAGATAGTTATCTTAAGGTCATCTGTATTACCCTACAGGATCCATCTGACTGCACTGAGTAGTTCTCCAGTGACTACAAAGGGAATTTGCATACCCAGCTCACATGAACACATCAGCACTGAAGACAGCTGGTGTTAGGGCTCTGAACCAGGGTCTAAAATCCAACCTGGCCATTACCAATTCATTTCACCTCTCTCTCTAACAGCCCTGTTTCATACTTGATATCTATATCTAGCCAATAAATTCTGAAACAGATCAGCCAAATTGCCCTCTGAATGTGCCTGCCTCTTTGAAGAAGCCCAGAAAACCAGTCTAGGCTTAAAATTTTACTTTTAGTGGGCTAACATTAGCTGAAATGAAATCTCAGCTCAAATACACAAGGATGTTATGAACATTAGCTCATATTTCACCAATAATAATCTGTAGCTTAACTCTAGGGAAAATTTAAACAGAAGATGTTAAAGATTTATAGATATCTAGGTGAAGGTTTATAAAATGCGTGTGTGTGTGTGTGTGTAGGCTGTGGGCATGCATACTTTAATATATATGAATGTGCACATATTTATCTGTACCTGTATATTTATATAGGCAAAGAAGAATGAATACTTTCCATATAGTGTATTCAATGAAATGAGCAGATTTTAGAGCCAGAGGGATTTGTTATGACCATCTAGTCTGGTGTTAAATACAAGATCAGATGTAGATACATGGGAACATAAGCAAAAATATTGTCCGTTTCACCATTTCTGTCTTCTGTGGAGCAATGTTGGCTCCCCAACTTGATCCGTAGTGATGACGCCTGTGCTGTTGCAGACAGGAAGGAGGGGAGGGATGTGATAAATGAGGAATTGAGAGGTGGGGAGCCTTGGCTCCTCACACTTGGAGTGAGTCACCTGGCATGGAAGAGCCATCATGCTCCCAGTGTAGAGGCAGGAAGCCTTCCATAAAAACATAGCAGCAGTAGAGTGTGGCTGGGATCAGACCAGGACTTTAGGCTGCTGCTTTCTTCTTTGGTGGTTCTTACGTGTATGCATGCTCTGTTGTTGTGAGATGGCTCTAAATGTGTGCCAGATGTGTTGTTTGTGCTTCTTGCAGCAGACTGAACCTTTTGCAGCCTGGTGTTTCTCATTATTCAAACATCTTTTTTTTCATGTCCTACCTATAAGTAGTCACACAACTTAACTAAAGCTTGTTCAAGGTCAGTCTAGTGTTGAAAGTGTCTATGAAGGAGAAACAAGGTCTACCACAGTGACCTTGAGTGAGCCAGGCTGGTTTAGGAATCCAGCAGTTCAAAGAGGTGCAGGGAAGGATTATCAAAATCAGGTACTTTGGCTTCATTCACCCATGGCTGCTGAGGTACTTTTCCAAACCCAGCCCTTAATCTCTCTGATCCTCAGTGCATCTCATCTGTAAAACAGGATAAAACTAATGCCGCCTTTCACTGTTTAAAATACAAGCTGATCAAAGCAGTAGCTGCCTCTTAAATGTCGGTGCACATTTGTCTGCATGGAGTCATGTATCTGCAAGTGTAAGTAGTTTTGACATGCCCTATATATATATATTTTTTTTTAATAAAGCAATATGCATGGTGCCTCTTAGAGAACAACAGCCATTACAAACAAGCATAACTTAGCTGACTTTTTAAATCTTTCTGTCTTTTGTATGGAACACTGGGACATCTGCTCAGCCTTCCAGTACCTTGGGAAGATCAATATATGTACTTTAGATGACTTCTAGATGGGAAAAAGAGGCGCGTTGAATGCATGTGTGTTCATAACCACCTATATGCAGTCAAAGGAGGTAATTTGGGGAGGTGTGATTCCTGTCATAAGGACAGCTGCTTCTCCTCAGGACTGTCAGGATGGACAGTGACAAGCTGAGGACACACTGGGTCACTGCTATCATGTCTGGTGAAGCCAGTGTGACTCCATGCTGAATCCATGGGAGCCAGTATCCGAGCCCACAGCGGAAGCAGATGGACAGCTTGATCCTTGTGTCAAGAGAAGTGAGCAAGAATACACTGTTTGCCACCTTCCTGGGATCCACAGGGCCAGGCATGGAGCCGAATGTCTCAATACATCCCTCCATGCTGACAGCATCCTCAAGACTTGGCTTTCACCCTCCTGTCTGTAAGGTTTAGCATTACGTATCACCTGCCAAAAGATGGAGTGGAAGGCCTTGCTGCCTCTGGAAAAACACTCAGCGAGTGAAGGTGCTTGGGACAGGGTGTTTCTGCCATCAGTAACTCCTGGGCAGATTGTGAATCCTCTCTGATTGCAGTGTAGGTGTTGCTTTGCTGAGGGAAAGGTAGAAAGATTAAGCAATTTCAACCTAAAATCTCAGAGCCAAACCATCTTCAAAACTGCCAATTACAACTGAGTAGGTAGAGAGTTTGTTGGTCATCTTCTTCCCTCCTTTCTTTTTTTTCTCATACATGATGTTAGTTTCATTTTTAAAAAAGCAATGAGGAAGAAGAAAAAAGTAAAGCTTTGAAAGCTTTAAAAATTGAAAACTATATTATTATTTTGTTATAGAAAAACATATCCCCTTTTTGTTACCAGTAGAAAAAATGAAATAATAAATACCAAGAAGTACCATAAATTGAGGACAGCAGGAAGGAAGGGTGCCAGCAAGCAATCTGTGACAAGTGGAGAAGTGATTGCATGGGGAAGAAGTTGTTTCAGAGTTTCATGGAACTGCAGGTCAGAGGTGGTGGCTCAGTGCTCAAGTGCCTCTCCTTGGATAAGATTGGCTGTCACATTTCGTCAAATACCCTGTACTAAACCCAAAGTATTTCAGCTATCAGGGCTGAATTCATGCGCCTTAATTGTCCACATGCAAACAATCATGCATCAGCAGAATCAACCTCTGGAGGTGTCTGCTTTCCCCTCCTGACTGCTGTGAGAGCTCTGAGTGACTATAATCCTCATTCAAACACTTTAGTTTGGTGCCCAAGATAAATGAGATGAAACTGGGCTCAGAAAACATAGTGACAAACACAGCAAAGGAACAGGAAACCAAGAGAATTAAAGTGTGAATAACACCTGTTTGTATGAGGGATTTATCTCAGCAAGAAATGTCCAGGAGTCCTTCACAAGGGCACCATCACCCAGATCCTAGAGGAAAGAAATACACTTTTTCCACTCTTGCTTCTCTGCTCCCTGTGTATCAATGTAACCTCTGGAAGAGTTCTCCTAGTCTCAGATCAGGCTATAAATGAGCAAGACATCCAAAGCTGGTGATATGCATATGAGCTGAACAGTTAAAAGTTA